>SNQJ01S0054089.1:0-14248 GCA_010110895.2 Picea sitchensis
CCCCCCCACTACCTCTCTAGCTACCTTACACTACTAGACATGACAGTTGCACAGAAGAAATAGTTAGTGGTTAAATCAATGGATTACCAACTAATTGTTGGGAACTTATACAATTTAGGTGCAGATGGAATATTAAGATGATGTGTGTTAGAGCATCAAAGGACAATAATACTCTCAAAAGTGCATGACATAATTGCAGGAGGAAACTACACAGGTAAAGCGACCACGCATAATATTTTGTGCATGGGGATCCACTGACCCACACTTCACAAGGATGCTAAAGAATAATTTCAGGTGTGCGATGCTTTTCAAAGGGTGGGAAATCCATCCAGAAGGGATGAGATTCTTTTGCACCCACAGGTTATGCTACAAGCAATTGATAAATGGGAAATAGACTTTGTTGGACCGATCAACCCACCAATGAGAAGATCAAGAACTAGGTATATAATCATTGTGGCAGAGTATTTGACCAGATGGATAGAAGTAACACCGGTCATAGACTACACTGCAGAGACTGTTGCACAATTTCTATTTGAAAATATAGTTACATAATTTGGATGCCCGCACAGTCTACTAAGCGATCAGGGGACACACTTCCTGAATAAGACAATTGCAACATTGATTGATGAATTTAAAATTCATCAATGATCATCAAAGGAGTACACCATATCACCCTCAGGCCAATGGGACAACAAAATATTTTAATAAAATTATGTAGCTTTCTTTGACAAATATCTGCAATGTAGGAAGGGATGATTGGGACTTGAGGATCCCTGCAATATTATGGGCATATAGGACTACAAGTAAAAATTTGACCAGACAGACAAAATTTAGGTTGGTCTATGGGAAAGAAGCAGTAATGCCAATGAAGTTTATTGTGCCTAGCCTGTGCATTGTGGCGATTACTAATCTTTCGGACTCTGGCACAGTAGAGTTGAGATTGTCTTAGTTTTTATATCTTGAGGAAGACCAATTTGTCACAGGGTTCTGTCAGCAAGTTCAGAAGGAAAGAGAAAAGGCATGACATGATAGATATATTAAACAAAAAAAATTTCAAGTGGGGGACTTAGTATTACTATACGACAACAAGTTTATGCAACATCTAGGAAAGTTTTGAAGGCATTGGTTAGGACCATAAGTAATTAAATATGTGACAAAGGCAGGTGTTGTGCAGTTGGAAACGTTGAATGGTGAAATCCTTGGAGAATTGGTGAATGGAATTCAGTTGAAAATTTATAGGGACGAGCAACCTCCCACACACTAGGATGAATTGCATAAGAATGAATGTACCATAGTAGTGTATTATAGTAGGAAAAAGAAAAAAAGAAATAAAAAGAGGAAAAAGAAAAAGAACATAAAGTAACAAAGTAATGGCATGTAAGAAATGGGAAGTCTAAAGTGTTAACCCGAGGTCCAAGGAGAAAGACTGACATAGGCATATGAAAGTGCACAAAGGAAGTGAGCGTCACGCAGATGGATGAAACTACGTCGAGCAAGGAGATAACACACAGAAGCCAGAAAAACTACGCAGGATAGGAACGATGACCATTAAAATCATTAAAATTTGGAAGCAATGGTTAAAAAGAGTTAATGACAAGGAATAAAGACAACGCATAGTCATAAATGGAAAAATCCGCTAGGGAATGTGACAGACTAGAGTTACGAGGAAAAAATCTAGCGACAGATTTGGTAACAAAGTAACATTAAATCACGCATTGAGTACACAACTGTTGGATTAGATCGTTAATTCGTGCACAAATGTACATGGACAACTATAGAAGGGTTATAAAAGAACACTAGAGGCCGACAGAGAAAGGGTATTTGCATTCATCAGTGATGTGAGAATAAAGAGTAGAACATAGGAGAACTAGAGTCGATATAGAACATTTGTAGAGTCAAAAAAGGAGATCATTGGTCGTAGAGAGAAATGGCACCACAAAAAGTTGGGGAACTAGTTTTCATAGCACGAAAGACATCCTGAATGCGACTATCGATCACATAATAATTCAAGGAAACACCCAAAGTTTCGTCTTCACAGTTGGAGTTTCCCAAGGATTACATATTGTTGAGAAAGGACACCGCACCGCAAGTTAGACTGCCCAAGGATTCTAAGTACCCGCTAGTTACACCAGACATACCACCTGATGTCATTATTGAAGGGGACTTGATGGGAAAGGTCGTTGCTTTGAAGTTTTTAGACCATGGCATAAAATATGCACAAAAGTTTCCCTAGTTAGAATGAGACAAGTATTTATGCACTAAAAATGTACCAGGGAGAGGTGCAATACCGGTTGGGACATAGAGATAGGCGACTAGGATAGAAAATTCAGGGATATTAAACTTGTTAGAAATCCCACACTTTGACAGAAGTCTATAAATAAATGTTTGCTTTAAGTTGTTATTGATTTGCATCCACGAAGGGATTTTATGGCTAGATCCACCAATATCTATCGATACATAACTAATTGCATGGATAACAGGCTTGCCGACAATAGGGAAGGATTCGGAAAAATTATTCACAAATAAGGTTAGGGAGAAGAAATTATCTGAAAGTGTGAAAGAGAAGTTCAACACCTTTTGTGGAAAGTGAGGGTTTGATGTCGCCAACATAATTGATGATTTAGTTAGATTTTCAACACAGGTATTGGCCTGCAAATTACTAAGGAAATGTCAAAAGGATGATTTGTCAGTCCCAGTAATAGCAGCCACAGAGAAGTGCGCAAAACAGGTCCAGATAAATTAGTCCATGTTATTGGTCAATAAGTTTATGATAGATTGCACTGAATCCCAGGATAAATGCATGGTATTTCAATATGTGTGGCTTATCATACTGATATCATTGGTTGCCTGGAGGGAGCCGGATGAGTGCCAGTTTTTGAAAACATCACGAAGAAATCATGCAATGGTGTGATATGTTAACTTATGGCATACTGCACACAAGGGGAGACAACAAGACAACAATGTCACCTTCTATGTCTACTTTGACACAATTAGACACATCACAAACCAAACATCGTGCATCATCACCTAGACTTTGGAGAAATATTAGGATATTGCACGCTTCAAATCAGGGATGCACCACATGTATATCCAAGATAAAAGAGACCCAACGTGCTAGTGGTTTCCAACAATATACAAGTTGACAGAGGAGGATGTGTTCCTTATTTCCAATTACTAGTATGAAGAATGGAAAATTCTAGCTGAAGAAACAGAGCACCTTGACGAGGAAGAGGAACGAGACAATGAATATCAAGAACCATATGAGGCACAAAGAGATGAACAAGGAAATGGTGCAGGGGATGCGCAGGAGGAAATACCAGAAGCAGGGCACAAGAGGAAAGACAAGGGTCATGGGCCAACACCATCTACGCACAAGAATATGAAATCCAACAAAGAGCCAACTATCTACACTTTGACAAATGATGATATTGACAGAATCGACTACTAAGTGAGGGATGTCACATAGGAGGTAGTTCAATAGGTGTCACAACCACAAGAAGAGTTGAACGAAAATGTGCAAGACCAATTGACGACATTGCAGTAGCATTTGGAGGTAGTGAGCATAGCGCCATAGAGAATATATGTTGAAGGCCAACCAACAAGCATGGCTAGTGACGCAACCCACCTCTCAGCAGACGGTCGCTCCACCAGAACCTTCTTCTCTTCACAGGCCCGAAGAGTCAAAGCTCTTCCAACTCCCTCGGGAGTTCTTTGCCCACAGGACACTTCTTGGCGATCTTCTATTCGCATATCGGGCTATCGGGTCTCGCGATATCGCGAGGTTCGCAACACTGTCCTCATGCAATCAAACACCGAAACCCCGATCCTCGATGGTCAATGATCAATACTTCGAGATGTCGCCACTCGCGATGCCGATCCCTTGTGTTTCGGAACCCCGAGTACCGAGATGCCGATGCCACGTGTTATACTCCACACGGCCTCCGTGGGACCCGTCGCAACCCGGGACTTTGTTGTCTCTCTGTGTTGCTTTCGACTTTGCAACCACCGAAGTGCCGAGTCCCGAAACCTCGGGATCTTGTGCCACCTATCCTTCTAGTGATCGACGATTCCGATTAAATCGGGGAATTGCGACTTGTGATTTCGACGTGCATGTAAATCTTGCACTCGCCAACCCTGATCTGCCGAAATACAAGAGCAGTCTTGTTCCGCCTGCGCTTGGAGGTAATTTCTTTTCCAAGGCTTCAAGTCGTCGATTCTCTTCCTCTGAAGGGTTCTCTACTTCAAAGCTTCGCCCGTGTAACTGGTGCAAAGGTTCTAACTCTCCTGAGCTTTGCTTCTCTGGCTCCTTCAGAGAAACCGTTACGCACTTCCTGTGCTCGACTTTCAACCACTCCCTCCGGTGCTTGAAATCCTTCAGGTTCTGCGCTTTCACAATCACAGCAACTTCGCCCTCCTTTTCTCAGACTTGCTACTGAGACTCCTACCCGACCTGCACTCACCTGCACGGTTCAAACAACCCAACTCACTCTGGGCGACACGAGAACAAAAGTTCAACTGCTTAACCTCCTCAACGCATTCTATGCGGAGGAATTCTACTGCACTCTATGCAGGAATCTCCTGGCTTAAGCAGAGAAACAATTGAAACTCATTCACTCATTCTCTCAGGTTTCGAACCTGATACGCAATCACATACGCAACATATAGAAGATAAGCATAAAAAGAAGCAAGCATGCAAAAGCATAATATCAACAACACACAGAGCTCTAACATATCCATGAGATTGAATCAAAGCTTTCCTATTTATTCAATGTCTGTACATGGAGTTCTCCACAAGCTCTCTGCTCTGCTCCTCTCCTCACAATGCTACATACTGAATAATCCAGAATCCTACAATGATACAAAGGAGGGTGCCTATATTCCGTTTTCCCTCTCGAGAGCCAAAACTGTCTAATCTACAGCTAACCCTATCTACCAGCATTAAAACAATTTAATGTTCTCTTATCTACATTACAATACAAGTGCGCTCGGCTTTGAATGCCTCCCTTCAAATGACGACGCAACAAATCCCCAAAGCGATTAAAAAAGGTGTATGCTGGCACTGCCCACGCTGGCTCGCATCATGATGTTGTAGATTCTCCTGCATCATACTCCTCGGCTCGAAAGATTTCATGGGCTCCTGTCCATGAGCTCCTGTACACTATGCCCATTCTTCTGTATAACGGTCTCTTTCTCCCAGCTGGCGTCCTCCACTAGGTGGTTCTTCCATTTGACCAGGTATTCAAAATATTGCTTCCTCCTGGTCTTTCTTCCAACTCTCTTGTCCAGTATGCACTCCATCTCAGGCTTCTGTGCAATTGGTAATTGCTTCTGCCACTGTATGATTGGTTCCTCATCATTTCCAGCTCCTGCATCTTCGGCCTTATATGGTTATAAATCCGAAATATTGAAAATCGGAGATATCCCGATGCCCTCTGGCAACTCAAGCTCGTATGCATTTTTGCCAAATTTTCTCAGGATTCGGCACGGCCCAATTTTCTTCATCTTGAGCTTGTTATACGTTCCCCTGGGGAACCTTTCCTTCCTCAGGTGTGCTAGAACCATATCCCCAACTTCAAACTGAGGTTGTCTCTTCCTCTGATCGGCTCTGCGATTATACTCTTGGTTCGATTTCTGCAGCCGCTGCTTCACCTCTGCATGAAGTTCTTGCATCGCCTCAGCGAATTCCTCAGCTCTCGCACTGCTGATTTCAGCCTGTTCTGATTCCCTGAGCTCAGAAACTCCTCGTGGCTGTGTCCCATACAAAATCTAAAATGGGCTCTTACCTGTACTCCGATTCACTGAATCGTTGTATGCGAATTCTGCCTGTGGTAGGATCTGATCCCAACTGCTGTGATGCTCAGTCACTAGGCTCCTCAACAGATCTCCCAAGCTTCTGTTGACTACTTCGATCTGCCCATCTGTATGCGGATGGTAAGAAGAACTGAATGCCAAGTCCGTCCCTAACTTCTTCCATAGCATCCTCCAGAAGTGACCTATGAACTTCGTATCCCTGTCCGAGACTATGCTTCTCGGCAATCCATGCAATCGCACAATCTCTTTGAAAAATAAATTTGCGATGTGGGTTGCATCGCTGGTTTTATGAAACGGAATGAAATGTGCCATCTTCGAAAACCTATCCACCACCACAAAGATGGAATCAACTCCTCGCCGAGTTCTTGGTAACCCCAACACAAAATCCATACTAATGGCTTCCCATGGCCTTTCGGGTATAGGCAACGGCTGATATAACCCTGTGTTCTGTTTTCGGCCCTTTGCATGTTGACATACCCGACACTTGTCAACAAATCTTTTAACATCTGCACGCATGCCAGGCCAAAAATAGGATTCGCTCAGCTTGGCGAATGTCTTGTCATGTCCAAAATGACCTGCTAAGCCTCCGCTGTGTTTTTCCTTCACCAAATTCTCTCTCATAGAGCAATCTGGAATGCACAATTGATTGCCCCGAAACAGCAATCCATCCTGGATCAGGTAGTCAATCCACAGACTCCTATCCCTGAGAACTGGGTTCTCGGCTGCCTCGTATGCCTCGCCAAAATCTGCGTCACCTGCATACATGTCCTTTAAATTTTCAAAACCTAAAGTTTTGACTCTGAACTCCTGTAGCAACAAGCACTTTCTGCTTAAGGCATCAGCTACCTTGTTCGCAGTCCCCGAAATGTGCTTTATCACAAACGTGAAATTCTGCATGTATTCTACCCACTTCGCATGCTTCTGATTCAGCTTCTCCTGCTGACTTACAAACTGCAATGCGTGATTATCGCTGTACAAAACGAATTCTTTGGGTATCAAGTAATGCCTCCACTTTTTCAATGCCTGTATGATGGCATAGAACTCTTTATCATACGTGGAGTACTTTAGCTTGGCATCATCCAGCTTCTCGCTGTAGTATGCCACAGGTCTGTCATCCTGACTTAAAACCCCTCCAACAACATATCCGCTGGCATCACACTTCACTTGGAAGGTTTTCTGAAAATATGGCAACACTAACACTGGTTGCTCAATTATCTTCCGCTTCAACAGATTGAAGCTCTTCTCAGCCTCGACTGTCCAATGAAAAGCCTTATGCCGGTTTTTCACAGTGTCCATCATCACGGCGCTGATTCCACTAAAATTGCGAATGAATTTTCTGTAGAAGCTTGCCAAACCGTGAAAGCTCCTTACCTCAAAAACATTTCTCGGCGACGGCCAATCCCTGATCACGTTCACCTTCTCAGGATCCATCTTTAATTCGTTAGCCGAGATTACAAAACCCAAATAAATGAGTTTTGTCTGCATGAAGGAACACTTCTTCAAATTGATTAGCAACTTCTCCTGCTGTAATATTCGCATCACAATGGCCAATTGCCTCAAGTGTTCAGCCTTGGTCTTGCTGAAAATTAGTATGTCGTCCAAGTACACGACCACAAATTTGCCAATGAATTCCCGCAGGACTTCATTCATCAGCCTCATAAATGTGCTTGGCGCGTTTGTCAACCCAAACGGCATGACCAGCCATTCGTACTGGCTTGACATGACCGACCATTCGTGCAAACCCTCATTTGTCTTGAATGTTGTTTTTCCACTCATCTCCCTCTCTCATCCGGATGGAGTGATATCCGCTTTTGAGATCTATCTTTGAAAATAATTTTCCCCGCTCGGGCAATCCATCCAAGTGGTGTTTCACCGGCGTTGGAAACGTACGATGGTAATCTTATTTATCGCCATGGAGTCTGTACACATCCTCCGACCTCCATCCTTCTTAGGACTTAATGAACAACACATGGACTTAGACTCTCTCTCACTGGTCCCTTGACCTGCAGATCACGCATATGACTTCCTGGATTTCTCGAGGTGTCAACACATCTGTACCTTATTTGGCAAACTTGCCGGTGTAGGTCGGTATTGTTGACTCACACTCCTCATCGGTGGTAGCGAACGAGGGTGAGTTAAGTCCGCGATGATATCTGAATCTCCGATTGGTTCTGAATCTCCCTCACGGCAAATTAAGATCCCTCTTGTGCTTGTCGAGGACAATCCTCGGCTTCCGACAACAAAGAATTGTGGATCCTCATCCTTCTCCAACTCGTGAAGTTCTTTCCCACTCATGGCAAAGTATCGTCTTTGCTGGCAGGCTTCCTCCTTATCCTTTAAATACGGTTATGAATTCTCCCATCCTTCTCCAAAGTAAATGTGTTCATCCTCAATTCTTGAACAACATTTACGTCATATTGCCATGAGATTAACAATATTATGTGACGTCCGTAGAGATGACATCACACGGAATCTCATCATGGTAATTCCGAATCTTGAATTTAACTAAAGCATTGTTTATTGACACTTACCCGGTGTCCTTTTCGTAACCACGAGACCTTATATGGATAGGGTGCTTATTGTCTCCGGCTCCAACTTCTCCACCATCTTCGGTTGAAGCGAGATTATCCCGGTGCTCCCATGTCAACTATGACTTTGCACTTCATGTCCTTGCCAGGCGTACAAACGTTCGAACAATCTGCTCCCTCGCAGCGTACTTTATCCACCTCTTCGGGTGCCAAAGAATTTTTGTGTCCCAAAGCGATCTACCCGGCATCGCATCTTAGCTCGACGTCAGCTTACGCACCTGGGTGATGTGGGATTTTCCTCCGATCCATCCTCACCGAGACGGAGTCAAGCGGCTTTGTGACCGTCTTTTCCACGTAGCAAAACGTAAGCGGTAATTCCTCCCTCACCTTCCTCTGCCTCGAGTGCGAGGAAATGTATTTACATCAGTAGCCCCATGGCGATCGTCTTCTTTCTCCTCGGCTCAGCATATTTTTGCTTCTGTTGTGAGGTTCCACCTCTATCAGCTTTCCCTTGAGGTTTTTTTTCCAATCCTCCTTGGGATTCTGGGTTCTTTAAGACGTAGCCTCTTGGCTGCATGCACTTCGCCCTGTTGTCCCACCTTGCGGCTCAGGACTCTTCTTCAGCTTTCGAGCCATCACAGTACGCGTCCTCAAGCTGTTTGGGATGGTCGATACTCGACTCATCGCGGGTATCATGCAGAGACCATTCGGGTATCTTCATCCTGCCCACCGTCATCACTTTCTCGATGACCAGTTCGAATGTTGAGCCTATAGAATTCTTCGGTGTATTCTTTCAGTGACATCGGATACGCCTCGGGGTTACGCATGCTTGCGCTTGAATAAAGTGATCTGGTAGTCCCTCGGAATAGACTTCGCCTTCATCTTGGCGATCATCCGATCCCAGCTCTTGATCTTATTCTTACCTTTTGAGCGCTTTGGCCGCTGCGGCTTCGTCCCACCATAAGGTTGCACGTCCCTTCAACTTCGTGACGGGATGCCTTACTTTCTTATCCTCTTAGATAATGTACATTGTCGAAGTAGGTGTGTCGATGCTTTCGGATCAATCCGGTATCCCTGCGTTAAGACTTCCCTCATAGGCGAGAATGTCATCTTTGTCCTCGAGCTCATCCTCGAAATAGCCATGATCAACCTCTCTGTCGAGGCAACTTCTGCGGTGACCTCTTCTTGGTCATGTCCGACTTCCTCTTCAATCTCAGGATAGATGAACTCTCTTGACTTAGCCTACGGGTGGTCTCCATCTTAGTCTCACCACGAGGATACCATTTGGTATCCATCTGGATTACCTGGCCTACCCCTTCGCGGGCATCTTGTCCTCCGCGATCGGTGGCCGCCTTTCTCTCTGAAGTGACATTATATCTCTTACGTCTCTGCCCGAGGAAAACAAAGACCTTTCACGGCTCGATACCCGCTCGGCGCCAAAATTGGTATGAGTGCTCGAAGTCCTCAACAACTGTCTTCTTCAGCTCTTACGTCTCTTCCTACCTTAAATCTGACAGATTTCCTGGCTACATTACCACTTTCGGCGCAACCCATACTCTCGTGATGGTCACTCCGGACCTTCTTCTCTTCGCGATTGAAGAGTCAAAGATCTTCCAACTCTCTCGGGAGTTCTTTGCCCATAGGACACTTCTTGGCGATCTTCTATTCGCGTGTCGGACTGTCGTTATGCCAGCGATGTCGAGGTTATAGCTTTCTTGTCCTCAATGCAATCAAACATCAAATTGATCCTCGATGGTCAGCGGTCAATACCGCCGGGATGCCACTAAGCGATGCCGAATACTTGTGTTTGAACCCGGTACCAAGATACCCGATGCGATGTTATACTCCTACTGACCTCGTGGGACCAGAGTCATAACCCGGGGACCGGTCTCTACGTGTTTCTTTGACTTTAATAGCCGAAGTCTGTAGGGGGTCCACGAAACCTCGGGGATCTCGCATACCACTACGTCCTTCTAGTGATCGATGATTCCGATTAAATCAGTCGCGACTTGCGATCGACGTGCATGTAACTCTTGCACTCGCCAACCCTGATCTGCCGAAATACGAGAGAAGTCTTGTTCCGCCTCCGCTTGGAGGTAATTTCTTTTCCAAGGCTTCAAATTAAAGTCGTTGATTCTCTTCCTCTGAAGGGTTCTCTACTTCAAAGCTTTGCCCGTGTAACTGGTGCAAAGGTTCTAACTCTCTGACTTTTCTTCTACGGCTCATTCGGAGAAACCGTTAGCATACACTTCACATTGCTTTCGACTTTCAACCACTCCACTGCGCGATTGCCCAGAAATCGCCGAGGGTTACAGCAGCTTTCCCGCAATCCGGCAACTTAGCCCTCCCTTTCGGACACGAGACTCCCTGCTACGACACACTCACGCGGTTCAAACAACCCAACTCACTTTCACGACACAAGAACAAAAGTTCTGGCCTTAACCTCCCTCAAAAGCATTCTATGCGGAGGAATTCACTCTATGCGGGGATCTCACAGCTCAAGCGAGAAACAATTGAAACTCATTCCACTTCATCTCTCTCGGGGTTTCAAACCCGATGCCACAATCACATACCCAACATATAGAAGATAAGCATAAAAGCAAACGCATGCAAAAGCATAATATCAACAACACACGAACTCTAACATATCCATGAGATTGAATCAAAGGCTTTCCTTTATTAATTCAATAGCCGTACATGGAGTTCTTCACAAGCTCTACTGCTTTCTGCTCCCTCTCCCACAATGCTACATACTGAATAATCCAGAATCCTACAATGATACAAGGAGGGTGCCTATATTTAGTTTTCCCTCGAGCCAAAGCTGTCAAAGGAGGGTGCCTATATTTCGTTTTCCCTCTCGAGAGCCAAAACTGTCTAATCTACAGCTAACCCTATCTACCAGCATTAAAACAATTTAATGTTCTCTTATCTACATTACAATACAAGTGCGCTCGGCTTTGAATGCCTCCCTTCAAATGACGACGCAAAAAATCCCCAAAGCGATTCAAAAAGGTGTATGCTGGCACTGCCCACGCTGGCTCGCGTCATGATGTTGTAGATGCTCCTGCATCAGCTAGAGAAGCAAGGGCCACTACTTCGTACCTTCTAGAGATTGCAACGGGGCGTCGAATTGTGAAGAACTTTCCCAAAGTAATTGAGTTCCCTACATTGGAGATGAAGGAATATGCACAAGTACTAAGTCAGCTGGACTTATTCTTGTCACAGATACCCATGGAAGCCTTACAAGGATTGTAGGCAGGGGTGGGATAGGAAATACAGTTCTATGCAAAATCAATGAAAAAGGAGTTAACCAAGGTAGCGACGAATAAGGCAGGCCTGTAGAAGGTTCATACTGAGGTATTGTGTGAGAAGGACGAGGCTGAAAAAAAGTCCAAGAGAGTACAAAAATCCATCCAGAAGATATATAGGATCATTCTCGAGATACCAGTGGTGATAGAAGCCACAATAGAGGAGAAGATATAAAAAATAAACGAATTAATTCAAGGATTCTGCAATAGGATTGGATATTTGGAAGCATTCACCACACCAGGTACGCCACCCAAGGAGAAGGAGAAAAGAGACATAACATCCATAACCTCCATCGTAATCATTAAGAGTCTCAGTGAGGACTGTGTGAGGCTATGTGAAGAAAGCACGCATATTTGGAAACAAATGACGATGAATCTAGAGCTGAATAAAATCGAGGAAAGAGTAACAAGTGTGCAGGATAAGGTGCATAAAGTCAATGAAACAATAAACACTCTGCCACTGGTGGAACACATGATGGCCATCCTCGTGAATATACAATTATATAACCAGATAGAGCAGATGAGGGCAGAGCATAAGACTATAACACAAAGCTTGGAACCCCTATTGAACAAAGCACTCAATATAATTAGAGGATTGACAGAGATGCAGGGCACGGTGAAGCAAGTCGAGAAATAATATGAGGAGAAGCTTGTGACGCTAATGACACAGGCCATAAAAGAAATCTTAGAGAGATAGGATAAGGAAAAGAAAGAAGTCGCTACATCTAGAGAGACATTGAAAAAATTTATGGAGTCATGGAGGGGAGCGACGAAATAGGCATGAGTGGCTTGGGACAAGCCACAAGTGAGTGTTGGGGGTCTATTGGACATGCATTTTGGATGTAATTTTGAGAAATATCCTAAGGGTTTAGGAGTGCGCAGTAAAAGAACATATAGGATCATAGTGCACACTAAAGGCATATTCAGGATCAAAGTGCGTACTAAAAGTGCATTTGGCGGTGCACAAGGAAATAAAGAAAGGAAATCAAGCAAGGAGATAAAGCAAGAAAAGCAACATGCAGGAGAAAAGGAAGGAAAAGTAGCATGCAAACACAAAGGCAGGAAAATCACGCACGGACTATGTGTTTTCATGAGTTGTAGTGAGTCATAATGAGTTTTCATAGGGTTTTGGGATAATCTAGTATGGTTTTGACCCCTAAACTCTATGTATAAATATGTAATGGGTTGGGAATATTAGGTTGTAACACCCTGTTTCCCCCAGTTTGTAAATATAACTTTATTGGATAGGAACTATGGCAAACTCAAAGGTGTGAATGTTTGATTTGATGGACCTTTGTATAAAAGGTCGATGAATGTAAATTATGTTATTTTAATAGATAATGGATACGTGTTGTATGACTGCTGTGAAGGGGATGTGCTAAGAGAGACCACAATGGCTAATGAAAAGGTGGTGGAGGGGACTTGGAATGGTTGCGTTAACCTCCACTGAACCAATACTATGCTAGATTTAATTGCTGAATATCAGAACGACCCTCTGAACTGCATTTAATTTCAGTTAGGCTGGTAGGTGGGAAGACCTCCTCAAGAGTTAATGAGGGGATGGGGCAGAATGCCCATCTGTAAGGCTTCCGGACCTAACCACGGACTGGGAAGTCGAGTCACATGCAATCTTGCTGAGAAAGGTAAGAAAGGAAGCATGGTGTGGGGAGAGGAGAACCTGTGAAGAGTGCATAGATGAGAGTGGAAAAATCTCGGGTCCAAGAAAGGATTGAAAGAGAAAAGTGAGTTTTGATCATAGAGAATAGAGACTTATCCAGGAGAAGGAGAGTAACCTTCGTCCTTATCTATTTTTGTATTGGGAGAAGGAGATTAACCTTTGTCCCTAACTTTCGTTGAGCTGGAAGTAAGAGAGTGAATCTCAGAGCATCGTGGCCTAAGCTCGGGGGTGGCCAGCTTAGGAGTGACTAAGCCTATGGTTGGGTGGAAACGAGCACCCCTCTCAGCAGTCGCATCATGCCATATGGTTATGATAAGTGATTTTATTCCTTGTGCTTTGAATTGGAAATAATGGATGCATGCTTATACTTATATGCATATAATGGTTTCTGTATTGAATGATTAAGTTAAGAATATGCGTTCGTTCCTTGAGAAATTTCACATCTGCTTGATTTCCTTATTCTCTAGTTTTATTCCTCGAAAGCACTTTCCTAGGGAATTTCATCACCGTCCTAGAGTCGAGTGAGTACTCCCCTAATAGCGGAGGTTGAAATCCGTGATCACTACGAGGACGAAGTCTATTAAGCTGAGGAAGAATAATGATATTCAAGTATCGAAAGGGGATATCCTTTCGTTTGGAGGATGAATGGATGAGATCCATTCGGGAGGATCCAAGGTCTGTCATGACCGTTAGATTTGAAGAAGGGGCACATATGTTAACGCCTCGACTCCTCCAGTCTTCTCAAGTTCGATGAATGTTAGTAATCATTGTGAAGGGGATGGATCCTCTGAAACCCGAAGTTGCGATGTGATCTGGTTTGTTGGATTGAGGAAGGTCATGGACCATCGATCTGATGTGGATAGATTAACACAAGGAGTACGTGGGAATTCGAAATTCCCTAAGGACCAAGCTCAGAAAAGACA
>SNQJ01S0054089.1:17525-33414 GCA_010110895.2 Picea sitchensis
TTGTCCACTTAACCACTTTGTTTTCTTAGCCACTTTGTCCACTAAACCAACTTTTTCCACTTAGCCACTTAACCATTTTGTCCATTTAGCCACTTTGTCCACTTAGCCAACTTTTTCCACTTAACCGCTTTGACTACTTTATTATTTAAATAGTTTCTCTTTACTCAAAACTTCTTGTTGCAACTCCTTTATTATTTAATTTATTTTCTTAATGCAACAACTATACCCATGATTAACTCCTAGTTTTACCCATTTTGACTAGTCAAACTTCTTCTAGGAATTTCTAGAGTAATTTAACTTTTTTGACCTTCTAGGGGTTTCTAGATAGCTCATGAGGGTTCTCCAACTTTACAAGGCCACAAATCTCTAACCGTGAGGAGTTATGTGATGTTCCACATATCACCAGAAATGGCATGACATGTACTATCCATATAGAATAGTATTACCTATGAATTTATTGGTCTTCATGTCCTTATACCTCAAACAAAATTGGGTCCCTTACCCATACCTTTGTGCTACTAAAATTTGCTACCGGACTTTCTTCAAGGGTTGACATCAATGACAACCAACCCAATTAATCAACAATAATCCCCCTTTGGCATTGATTGCAACACTCTGATGCAATACTAAATTCATATCACTCATGCTCCCCATGTGACCATCACTTCCCCTAGAACCATGCCTCTGTGCTCTTTCTCGAAGCATTTAACTCTCTATCCTGCATTTGATATGCTCCCCATGGAACCATGCCTCTGTGCTCTTTCTCCAAGCATTTAAATCTCTATCCTGCATCTAATAAATCTCCCCCCTCTTTTCATCCGGGGTTTCTCCCCCTAATTGAACTGTCCTTGGGGATACTCCCCCTGACTGAACTCTTCCTGAAACTAATCTCCCAACCTGAATTGTCCTCTTTATGGTGCTCCCTCGTGTAAATCTAAGACATATAATATAATAATTCAAAAGAATTCATTTTGGAGTAGAAATTACTCCAAGTCTCTCGCGAAGATACTCAAAGGCTTCCCTTGGAAGCGGTTTTGTAAACATGTATGCCACTTATTCTTTTGTGCCCACATATTTGACTTTGATGTTATTCTCTTCAACTTATTCCCATAGAAAGTGATACTTGATTGGAATGTGCTTCATCTTGGAGTGCATCACCGGGTTCTTTGAGATACCGATGGTGCTTGTATTATTACAATAGATAAGAATGGAATCATCATACTCAACCTGTATATCTGTCAGAGTTTGTTTCATCCATAGAACCTGTGTACAACATCCTACAGTTGGAATATACTATGTTTCGGCCGTAGATAAAGACACTAATGATTGTTTCTTTCTTAGCCAAGATACTAAACACTCACCCAAGTAGAACACTTATCCACTAGTGCTTCGTGGTCATCAATGCAACCTACCCAATCTACATATGTGTAGGAAATAAGTGATATATCATTTCCTTATGGATACCATAATCCAAACTCTTATGTTCCTTTGAGATATCTAAAAATCCTCTTCACTGTTAAGACATGCGATTCCTTTGGTGCTGCTTGAAATTGTGTCACATGTCCAACTACCCAGGTTACATATGGTATAGATGTTGTCACATATAGTAAACTACCAATCATTGACCTGTATTTCCTCTGGTATGTAGACTTTGAATCATCATCTTTTCTCAACTTGCAATTGGTTTGCATAAGAGTGGTAATTGGTTTGCAATCATCCATTCTGAACCCCTTTAGCATTTCTCTAATATACTTAGTTTGAGAAATAAATATTCATTGGTTTTTTTGACATATCTGAAGACCCATAAAGAAGGATAGTTCTCCGAGTAATCACATTTCAAATTCATTCTACATATCCTTTGCAAATTTCTGGCTTAACCTATCATCATTACTTCAAAAAATAATATCATCAACATAAACTTCAATTCAATAAAATACTATATTGAGTTACCTTGATGTAGAGGTTGTTGTTTGTACTTCCTTTTCTGAACCCTGCCTGCTATAGATATTTATCTAGTCTAGATTACCATGATCTAGGATCCTGTTTTAGACCATACACGACCTTCTTCAATTTACACACATAATCTGCGTTCTCTGACAACTGAAATCCTTCTGGTTGTTCAATGTAGTATTGTTCTTCAACTTCCCCATTTAGAAAAGATGATTTCACATCCATCTGATACACTTTAATATTCTTGGAGCATGCATAAGCTAAGAGCAATCCGATTACTTCCATTTTGGCAACTGGGGAAAATGTCTCTTCAAAGTCGATTCCTTCAACTTGTGCGTATCCTTTACATACCAATCTAGCTTTATTCCTTGTAACATGTCCATATTCATTCAATTTATTTATGAAAACCCACTTTGTGCCAATCACATTCTTATTCCTTGGTCTTGAAACCAATTACCAAGTGTCATTCTTCTCTATTTGATCCAATTCTTCATTCATGGCCTTATTCCAGAATTCATCCTTGATGGCTTCTTCAAAACTGTTTGGTTCAATCATAGATAAGAGTGCTAGGTGCATTTGTTCTGGTGAATGGATTCTTTTTCTAGTCTCAACTCCTTCATCCTTATTTCTGATAATATGATCTGAAGAATGATTCTTCTATACTCGTTTTCTAGGTGTCTTTGGAGACACTTGTTGAACTTGCTCTTCTACTTCTGTATGATCTTCTTCATCTTCCCCTTCTATTTCTTCTTCATCTTATGTTTCTTCTTCATAAAGTTGTTCCACTAATTCATTTTCTTCTTCCTTTAATTCGCGTCCACCTGTTTCATCAATTGTTACATTGATTATTTCCACAACTTTGTTCAACCTCAGATTGTAACACTTGTATGTTTTTCTTGTACTTGAGTAACCAACAAGTACTCCTTTGTCCACACGAGAGTCAAACTTTCCCATTCTGCCATCTTCTGGTTTGATGTAGCACTTTCTTCCAAATAGTCTAAAGTGCTTCACATTTGTTGGTCTTCCTTTCTATAGCTCGTAGGGAGTTTTGTCATTGTTGTTTTTTAGCATTACTCTGTTTTGAATGTGAATTGTTGTATGCACTGCACGTGTCCAAAAAATATCTATCAATTTGGAATCCATTAATATTGTTCGAGCCATTTCATGTATTGTCCTATTCTTTCTTTCAACAACTCCATTCTGTTGAGGTGTCTTAGCCATGTAGAATTGTCTTTATTCCATGCTTGCTGGAGAAGTCCATAAATTCCTTTGAAGTGAACTCTCCTCCATTATCAGATCTCAAACATTTGATTTTTGAATCCATTTCATTTTCAACCATTTCCTTGTAGACCTTGAAGTTTTCAAAAGATTCTGACTTATTCCTAAGAAAACAAATTGTAGTCATTCTTGTATAACATGATAGTTCCACTTGTCAACTCCATGTTGAGCATGGAGGAAATTACACATTTCCCTCATACTAGGAACACGCCATTGAAATGTTTTAAGTATAAGATTTTTTTTACTTTCAATTGCTATATATACAAAGTGAGTGAGCGTAATGGTTAAGAACAAGTGTTTCCTCCTTGAAGGTCATTAGTTTTATTTATGATAGACATTGATTTTTTTTTGTTATTAATATTTTTTCTATATACCTTCTGAAGGAATTACACATGGCCCTCACCATGAAATGTTTTGACAATAAAATGCATGTATATATAGTTGATATTGAAATATTTTATTTATAACTTTACCTTGAAATATATATTTTTTTGTTATTAACATTTTTTTTTAAATATAATATTCCCACTTGACTATCGTAATATTCCATACATTTATAAAGAACATATATATATATATATATATATATATATATATATATATATACTCTTATATAAGGTCGCAACTTGACACATAAATTGGTGTATGAGACCCCCATTGTTTGTGGGACAGGGGACTTTCACATGCGGATGATTTGGCTGAGTAAAGTCTGAAGATATACATACCCTACCCCTACAGTTTGAATCACAGCGTACTCTTAAAGGAAACACATGTTCTTAACCATATATATATATATATATATATATATATATATATATAATATATATATATAGTTGATGGTGAATATTTTATTTATAACTTGACATTGAAATATATTTTTTTTGTTATTAACATTTTTTTAAATGTTATTAACATTTTTTTTAAATATAATATAAGGATGAAAGAGATTACACATCTTCTTAGTATGAACTATGTAGAACACTTTTCGGTACAAATATCAATGTCAAAAGATACAACACCTTTGGGTACAAATATCAATGTCAAAAGATACATGATATCAGACATCTAAATATTCAAGTATTTAAACTTATTTTATTAATAATAGTATTTATTTTTTTATCGTATTCTATTTATATTATTATGCCTAAAGGCATACACCTATTGACAATGAGCACAATTAATCACCTTTTAATCTAAAATTCTAATTTGATGGCTAACAATTGAAAATGCTGGCATATTCTTAGTGGTCCTCCCAAATCAATGAATGTGATTTCCTCTTCATAACTTCCTTGTATTTTTTAATGCATCCATTAACCTGTTTACCTTTTAACATTTACCTAATCATATTAAGAAATTATTATGTATATTTTTGAATGCATCAGTTAACTGTTTACCTTTTAACATTTACCTAATCATATTAAGAAATTACTGTGTAGACGCTCATTTTCTGGTTGTGTGTTTCATTACTGTGCGTTCCATTTTCTGTTCACGCCTTTCATTTTCTTGCTGTCCGCACTTCTCATTTTCTGGCCTTTGTGTCAATGCGTTTATGACCAAGGGTGGAAGACTATAACAATGTGGTGGGGAAGGCCATTGCTGCAGGCTCCAGGCAGATAATCAAAGACTTATTACAACCTTTAGAAAGCATTTAGGGTTCCGGCCATTAACCTAAGGGAAGAAGCTTTGGCATCACCTTTCAGCGTTTATTAGCCACAGTTCACAGTTTTGAGTGACTGTACTAGTTAATAACAATATTCTTCTTTTTTTATCTGGGATCCAAAACGTCAAATATTTTTTAGCCAACGCTCATAATATATAGTAGCTGTACATCTGTGCGTTCGTGGGAGATATATAGCCATTCAGAAATCCATTCCCGGGGACGGTGACGTTGTCGGGTCAGTCTTGGACAGCCTTTTCCCCGAGCAAAGTCGGCGACAAATCCTGGAACGGCCGAAGGAATCAGTTGTCTAAAGGATTTTTTATCTGACGGGTACGGGGATGTTGTGCGTCTACTCTGGACAGTCTTTCCTCTAGGAAAGATGGCAGAAATTCTTATGGGAAAAACTGTTTATAATAGATTCCACAAGAGCCGTCGTTACAATAGTCTTCTTCATTTAGTCATTAGTTTGTTTTTTATGGAGTCTTTTGGAACATCACTTCTGGTCGTTTTTATCAACTTGGAATGATTGATTGATTACAAGTGTTACTTTTCAGACTGGTCAAATTGATTTATAATAAATGAATGAGTGTATGGTATAAATTTGATGATGAGTGTACGGCATAAATTTGATGAGCACTTATATTGATTAAGTATTTTTTTTAAATGATTAAGTATTTTTTTATAATGATTATGATGATGTTTTATATTTATGTTGGTTAGTTATTTAAATATTATGTATTATATGTGTTTTTGTTAATTTGTGTTGTGAATATAAGAGTAAATTTTGTTATCAATCAGGGGATGTTCAGAGAGCACATTCAAACCATAAAGAAGCTCATACTCTAAACATAAATATACTAGAGACATTCATGCTTCTATTATAACAACAATTTTTTAATACTTTTGAACAGGTATATGCACAACACAACGATAATACCTTTGTATGTACACAACGATATAAATGTGGCCTGACCAATGATCACAACAATCAAGAATGTTATAGGGATGTTAGATTTCAAATCATCCCATGGTCTATTATCTTCACCATCAATATCTAATTTTTATGTGGCCAATCTCTCAAATAGACCATGTGCTTTTAGGAAGATTCCATTTAAAACCTTCAACAATTAGAACAAACACTCTTATTTTGCTCAACGATGTAAACAACACCATGGCCATGAATGTACATTTTAATTAAATAAAGAAAAGCTTGTCTGTACAGCAAACTTGAATCACGCTCATGGCCGATTAGATATCTCAATAAATATTGACTGAAGGCCAAATATATTTGTAATTTATCTGGTTTTATTGATGGCTAGTACCTTGTATAATCCATTAATAAAAATTTAAATTCAAACAATACAACTCCAAAACGGTGACTTTCTCATAGGTAGGAAAGGAGGTCGAACTTGAAAAAGGCTCAGGGCAAATTAAAGGGAAGGGTTATATTTTATTTTATTTCTTTAATGGGATAAATTAAAACAAATTATCATTTATTTTTTTCATATGATAATGGAAAATAATTTAAAATTTGATGAATAAAATGATTAATAGATCATTTAAAATTTGATGTATAAAATGATTATTTTATTATTAATAAAAAATAATTTAAAATTTTATATATAAAATAATTATTTTTTCATTAAATATAAAAAAATTAATTCTTAATTTATAATTTTTTAAACATAATTATGATCTAATTAAATTCAAATAATTTTACACAATTTTAAGTTTTGTTAACTAAATATATATAATGATAAAAAAAATTGAATAACATAAAATACTTATTTAAATGTATTAAAGGATGATGACATTTTAACTTCCTGCACCTATGAAAGAGAGAGGTGGAAGTGTCTTCATTAGTGTTCAAGTATCCTAAATTGTGTTCCAATCTACCTCATGCAATTCTTGAGGTGCTCATAAAGATAAAAACATCAAAATGTTTAATGTTTCATCATTTTTTATATGATTCAACTTAGAGAATCCTCTTTCAACTTTTGGAAATTAGCAGTACCATAAGAACAATTTGCCACATTTTCATTAAATTTGGATAAGACTCACACCAAAACAATTTGCCACATTTTCATTAAATTTGGATAAGACTCACACCAATCAAATTCTCCTCCACATTGTTCCCATGCTCCAACTATACTTTTCTTTGGATAAACCCGATGTAGAGTAATAACTTAAAAATTCACATTTTTCTATGTCAATTATTTGTGACTCTCCAATATCAATTTTTTCACATAGGTGTCTGAAAGGTCATTTTTTTTAGAGTCTCTTTCATTCTCTTCTCCAAAGTAAGAATGTGGAGTGAATAATTTTGCTACATTGAATATTGACAAAATCTATAAACCTACAATCAATCAACTTTTATATAAATGTTTTACCCAACTGAACACGGTCTTCCATAGTACATGATGAAAATGAATTAGGTATAGGTTCAAATCTTAACATATGCACATGTGAAGTACCTATATTATTAATAAACTCTAGCTTTCCATATTATGATTTCTTCAAGAAGTTTGAAACATGCTGAGAACCCGTTTCAAATATATATTGCAAGAGTCTTTTGCAAAGAAGTTCAATAAGCACATCTAATTTCATACCAATAGATGTTATATCAATATGTTCCTCTTGAAATTGTTGAATTAGATTATTTAATTCAGTTAGAACATCCACCAACAAATGAATATAAAATTGAGCTTGAAATATTGTTCCCATTTCATATGTATCTTTCTATTATTATGTTTCCAATCTTGTAATAATTTGGTATAATTTTGACAGGCATGTTCATCGCCCATCCCTTGAAATCCATTAGATTAGATGAATTTGAAGTACCTACAACTTATCAATTTAAAATAAAATCATTAGACTTTTAAGTTCTCCATGCATATTTATAGATTTTTCCAACCAATAATTTACTTGACGAACTTATTAATACAATTAAACTTGGGAAAATAATTTGAAGCATTAGTTATAGCTAGTGCCTCACGATGTGTTGTAAATTGAATTCATAAAAAGTGAGGCACTTCACAAAACAACTTAGCAACTAACTTATTAGGGGAATTTTGAGGTTTAAAATGGGCCTTCTAAGAGATATAATAAAAAATTATTTGTCATTTTGTGGGGAAGGTATATTTACAACTCACTTGTTGGCCCCTCTCTCACATTCTCATCCTATTCTCTCAGCAACAATAAAACCAACAACCTATTCTTAAGCAACCTATGTAACATACCCACGACGGTGCTAAAAATAAAATAAAAATTATGTCCTCCTTAAAGGAATAATTACTCTCTCTCTACGGGTTCTAATTTGGATAGTCGGGAAACCAGCCCAACCTTCTAGTCAAGGATCTCTGATTCTAAATCCACATGACTCTTTGAGACCTTGATGGCCTCATTCTGTAATTAAACACAAAACCTTTTGACTACCTGGTGCAGGTCTAAGGGTACCTGCGACCTCTGTCTGCGCGCTAACGAAATATTGAATTTCGGGCACCTGCTCCTGTTTTGTTAACCTCTCCTTTATATGGACCTGGGCTATGACCTCTTGGAAGGTATGTGATTTTGGGTGCATCCAAGGGTGGTTTCAAACCAACCTGCTTTTCGCCCCGCAATTCACTACAAAGAGCCACATATGCCTTTGGTGATACCATGGTTTCAATTGCAGCCCGCTCAGGGAAAATTAAGACCCGAGCATGTTCTGGCCCCACATTTATTCCCACACGTCGATATCTTGATTTTAGCGATGAGACTTGATCAACGACTATTATCTATCCTCCTCTCTTTTCTTCCAGAGTTCTAGATCTGACACTGCATGTCCACCTAGATTCGGCAATTTAGATCTCCTTCAGCTCTCTGAGATTCAGGAACCTCAAATATAACACTTTACTTTCACCCGAGGACAACGGATCTCTACCATGTGTCCCTTTCGATCTGACGGTTGAGATTTACTTCGGGACTCCAGCTCTCCAAGCTTCCGGAGTTTCAACTCTCAATCTGAAACTCTCGAAGTGATTTCTTCAGAGTTACTAATCTGTTGACACGTGTCTCCTGGCGATCAATGGCCAGGATCAACTTTGGGACCTTGTCCAGTCAACCCTCCCGTACACATAAATGTTAAAACTTGTTCACCTTACCTTAAGTCAGACGAATATCATCCCTTTGCGGTTAGATCCAACGACCCAGGTCTGATCTCCTCCTGTGCGCTCTTGTAATTGTATGGACGTGGGTTCCCACGGACCAGATCTTTCACAGTGCTCGATCCAACGATCATTGTTTCTCCTCCTCCTGAGATTTCACTTTCTTCCCTGACTTGGGAGATTTCATATGTTTCGAAGGTCTTGACCTTTGATTTAATTCCCACGAGCTCTGATGTATGGGTCTCAACTTCTACTTTCCCTCCCGAGCTTACAAACTTGAAACAAGTTTGTCTCTTGGACCTCATCTTCACTTCTGAAAAGCGCTTGTCTTTTCTGAGCTTGGTCCTTAGGGAATTTCGAATTCCCACGTACTCCTTGTGTTAATCTATCCACGTCAGATCGACGGTCCATGACCTTCCTCGATCCAACAAACCAGATCACATCGCAACTTCGGGTTTCAGAGGATCCATCCCCTTCACGATGATTACTAACATTCGTCGAACTTGAGAAGACTGGAGGAGTCGAGGCGTTAACATATGTGCCCCTTCTTCAAATCTAACGGTCATGACAGACCTTGGATCCTCCCGAACGGATCTCATCCATTCATCCTCCAAACGAAAGGATATCCCCTTTCGATACTTGAATATCATTATTCTTCCTCAGCTTAATAGACTTCATCCTCGTAGTGATCATGGATTTCAACCTCCGCTATTAGGGGAGTACTCACTCGATTCTAGGACGGTGATGAAATTCCCTAGGAAAGTGCTTTCGAGGAATAAAACTAGAGCATAAGGAAATCAAGCAGATGTGAAATTTCTCAAGGAACGAACACATATTCTTAACTTAATCATTCAATACAGAAACCATTATATGCATATAAGTATAAGCATGCATCTATTATTTCCAATTCAAAGCATAAGGAATAAAATCACTTATCAGAACCATAAGGCATGATGTGACTGCTGAGAGGGGTGCTCGTTTCCACCCAACCATAGGCTTAGTCACTCCCAATGGATTTATCACTGGCCACCCCCGAGCTTAGGCCACGATGCTTTGAGATTCACTCTCTTACTTCCAGCTCAACGAAAGTTAGGGACAAAGGTTAATCTCCTTCTCCCAATACAAAAATAGATAAAGACAAAGGTTACTCTCCTTCTCCTGGATAAGTCTCTATTCTCTATGATCAAAACTCACTTTTTGCTTTCAATCCTTTCTTGGACCCGAGAGTTTTCTACTCTCATCTCTGCACTCTTCACAGGTTCTCTTCTCCCCACATCATGCTTCATTTCTTACCTTTCTCAGCAAGATTGCATGTGACTCGACTTCCCAGTCCGTGGTTAGGTCCAGAAGCCTTACAGATGGGCAGTCTGCCCCATCCCCTCATTAACTCTTGAGGAGGTCTTCCCACCTACCAGCCTAACTGAAATTAAATGCAGGTCAGAGGGTCGTTATGATATTGAGCAATTAAATCCAGCATAGTACTGGTTCGGTGGAGGTTAACGCAACCATTCTAGGTCCTCTCCACCACCTTTTCATTAGCCATTGTGGTCTCTCTTAGCACATCCCCTTCACAACAGTCATACAACACGTATCCATTATCTATTAAAATAACATAATTTACATTCATCGACCTTTTATACAAAGGTCCATCAAATCAAACATTCACACCTTTGAGTTTGCCATAGTTCCTATCCAATAAAGTTATATTTACAAACTGGGGGAAACAGGGTGTTACAACCTAATATTCCCAACCCATTACATATTTATACATAGAGTTTAGGGGTCAAAACCATACTAGCTTATCCCAAAACCCTATGACAACTCATTATGACTCACTACAACTCATGAAAACACATAGTCTGTGCGTGATTTTCCTGCCTTTGTGTTTGCATGCTACTTTTCCTTCCTTTTCTCCTGCGTGTTTCTTTTCCTGCTTTATCTCCTTGCTTGATTTCCTTTCTTTATTTCCTTGTGCACCGCCAAATGCACTTTTAGTACGCACTTTGATCCTGAATATGCCTTTAGTGTGCACTATGATCCTATATGTTATTTTACTGTGCACTCCTCAACCCTTAGGATATTTCTCAAAATTACATCCAAAATGCATGTCCAATAGACCCCCAACACTCACTTGTGGCTTGTCCCAAGCCACTCATGCCTATTTCGTCGCTCCCTTCCATGACTCCATAAATTTTTTCAATGTATCTCTAGATGTAGCGACTTCTTTCTTTTCCTTATCCTATCTCTCTAAGATTTCTTTTATGGCCTGTTTCATTAGTGTCACAAGATTCTCCTCATAGTATTTCTCGACTTGCTTCACCGTGCCCTGCATCTCTGTCAATCCCCTGATTATATTGAGTGCTTTGTTCAATAGGGGTTCCAAGCTTTGTGTTATAGTCTTATGCTCTGCCCTTATCTGCTCTATCTGGTTATATAATTGTATATTCATGAGGATGGCCATCATGTGTTCCACTAGTGGCAGAGTGTTTATTGTTTCATTGACTTTATGCACCTTATCCTGCACACTTGTTACTCTTTCCTCGATTTTATTCATCTCTAGATTCATCGTCATTTGTTTCCAAATATGCATGCTTTCTTCACATAGCCTCACACAGTCCTCACTGAGACTCTTAATGATTACAATGGAGGTTATGGATGTTATGTCCCTTTTCTCCTTCTCCTTGGGTGGTGTACCTGGTGTGGTGAATGCTTCCAAATCTCCAATCCTATTGCAGAATCCTTGAATTAATTCGTTTATTTTTTATATCTTCTCCTCTATTGTGGCTTCTATCACCACCGGTATCTCGAGAATGATCCTATATATCTTCTGGACGGCTTGTTGTACTCTCTTGGAATTTTTTTCAGCCTCATCCTTCTCACACAATACCTCAGTATGAACCTTCTATAGGCCTACCTTATTTGTCGCTACCTTGGTTAACTCCTTTTTCATTGATTTTGCATAGAACTGTATTTCCTATCCCACCCCTGCCTACAATCCTTGTAAGGCTTCCATGGGTATCTGTGACAAGAATAAGTCCAGCTGACTTAATACTTGTGCATATTCCTTCATCTCTAGTGTAGGGAACTCAATTACTTTGGGAAAGTTCTTCACAATTCGACGCCCCATTGCAATCTCTAGAAGGTACGAAGTAGTGGCCCTTGCTTCTCTAGCCATGCTTGTTGGTTGGCCTTCAACATATATTCTCTATGGTGCTATGCTCACTACCTCCAAATGCTACTGCAATGTTGTCAATTGGTCTTGCACATTTTCGTTCAACTCTTCTTGTGGTTGTGACACCTGTTGAACTGCCTCCTATGTGACATCCCTCACTTGGTAGTCGATTCTGTCAATATCATCATTTGTCAACGTGTCTAGATAGTTGGCTCTTTGTTGGATTTCATATTCTTGTATGTAGATGGTGTTGGCCCATGACCCTTGTCTTTCCTCTTGTGCCCTGCTTCTGGTATTTCCTCCTGCGCATCCCCTGCACCATTTCCTTGTTCATCTCTTTGTGCCTCATCTGGTTCTTGATATTCATTGTCTCGTTTCTCTTCCTCGTCAAGGTGCTCTGTTTCTTCAGCTAGAATTTTCCATTCTTCATACTAGTAATTGGAAATAAGGAACACACCCTCCTCTGTCAACTTGTATCTTGTTGGAAACCACTAACATGTTGGGTCTCTTTTATCTTGGATATACATGTGGTGCATCCCTGATTTGAAGCGTGCAATATCCTAATATTTCTCCAAAGTCTAGGCGATGATGCACGATGTTTGGTTTGTGATGTGTCTAATTGTGTCAAAGTAGACATAGAAGGTGACATTGTTGTCTTGTTGTCTCCCCTTGTGTGCAGTATGCCATAAATTAACATATCACACCATTGCATGATTTCTTCGTGATATTTTCAAAAACTGGCACTCATCCGGCTCCCTCCAGGCAACCAATGATATCAGTATGATAAGCCACACATATTGAAATACCATGCATTTATCCTGGGATTCAGTGCAATCTATCATAAACTTATTGACCAATAACATGGACTAATTTATCTGGACCTGTTTTGCGCACTTCTCTGTGGCTGCTATTACTGGGACTGACAAATCATCCTTTTGACATTTCCTTAGTAATTTGCAGGCCAATACCTATGTTGAAAATCTAACTAAATCATCAATTATGTTGGCGACATCAAACCCTCACTTTCCACAAAAGGTGTTGAACTTCTCTTTCACACTTTCAGATAATTTTTTCTCCCTAACCTTATTTGAGAATAATTTTTCCGAATCCTTCCCTACTGTCGGCAAGCCTGTTATCCATGCAGTCAGTTATGTATCGATAGATATTGGTGGATCTAGCCATAAAATCCCTCCATGGATGCAAATCAATAACAACTTAAAGCAGACATTTATTTATAGACTTCTGCCAAAGTGTGGGATTTCTAACAAGTTTAATATTCCTGAATTTTCTATCCCAGTCGCCTATCTCTGCGGCTCAATCGGTATTGCACCTCTCCCTGGTACATTTTTAGTGCATAAATACTTGTCTCATTCTAACTAGGGAAACTTATGTTCATATTTTATGCCATGGTCTAAAAACTTCAAAGCAACGACCTTTCCCATCAAGTCCCCTTCAATAATGACATCGGGTCGTATGTCTGGTGTAACTAGCGGGTACTTAGAATCCTTGGGCAGTCTAACTTGCGGTGCGGTGTCCTTTCTCAACAATATGTAATCCTTGGGAAACTCCAACTGTGAAGACGAAGCTTTGGGTGTTTCCTCGAATTATTATGTGATCGATAGTCGCATTCAGGATGTCTTTTGTGCTATGACAACTAGTTCCCCAACTTTTGGTGGTGCCATTACTCTCTACGACCGATGCTCTCCTTTTTTTGACTCTACAAATGTTCTATATCGACTCTAGTTCTCCTATGTTCTACTCTTTATTCTCACATCACTGATGAATGCAAATACCCTTTCTCTGTTGGCCTCTAGTGTTCTTTTATAACCCTTCTATAGTTGTCCCTGTACATTTGTGCACGAATTAACGATCTAATCCAACAGTTGTGTACTCAATGCGTGATTTAATGTTACTTTGTTACCAAATCCGTCGTTGGATTTTTTCCTTGTAACTCTAGTCTGTCACAATCCCTAGCGGATTTTTCCATTTATGACTATGCGTTGTCTTTATTCCTTGTCATTAACGTTTTTTAACCATTGCTTCAAAATTTTAATGATTTTAATGGTCATTGTTCCTATTCTGCGTAGTTTTTCTGGCTTCTGTGTGTTATCTCCTTGCTCGACGTAGTTTCATCCATCTGTGTGACGCTCACTTCCTTTGCGCACTTTCATATGCCTATATCAGTCTTTCTCCTTGGACCTCGGGTTAACAATTCAGACTTCCCATTTCTTACATGCCATTACATTGTTACTTTATGTTCTTTTTCTTTTTCCTCTTTTTATTTCTTTTTGTCTTTTTCCTACTATAATACTACTAGTATGGTACATTCATTCTTATGCAATTCAACCTAGTGTGCGGGAGGTTGCTCGTCCCTATAAATTTTCAACTGAATTCCATTCACCAATTCTCCAAGGATTTCACCATTCAACGTTTCCAGCTACACAACACCTGCCTTTTTCACATACTTAATTACTTATGGTCCTAACCAATGCCTTCGAAACTTTCCTGGATGTTGCATAAACTTGTTGTCGTATAGTAATACTAAGTCCCCCACTTGAAATTTTTTCTGTTTAATATATCTATCATGTCATGCCTTTTCTCTTTCCTTCTGAACTTGCTGACAAAACCCTGTGACAAATTGGTCTTCCTCAAGATATAAAAACTATCACAACCTCAACTCTACTGTGCCAGAGTCCGAAAGATTAGTAATCGCCGCAATGCACAGGCTAGGCACAATAAACTCCATTGGCATTACTGCTTCTTTCCCATAGACCAACCTAAATTTTGTATGCCTGGTCAAATTTTTACTTGTAGTCCTATATGCCCATAATACTGCAGGGATCCTCAAGTCCCAATCATCCCTTCCTACATTGCAGATATTTGTCAAAGAAAGCTACATAATTTTATTAAAATATTTTGTTGTCTCATTGGCCTGAGGGTGATATGGTGTACTCCTTTGATGATCATTGATGAATTTTAAATTCATCAATCAATGTTGCAATTGTCTTATTCAAGAAGTGTGTCCCCTGATCGCTTAGTAGACTGTGCGGGCATCCAAATTATGTAACTATATTTTCAAATAGAAATTGTGCAACAGTCTCTGCAGTGTAGTCTATGACCGGTGTTACTTCTATCCATCTGGTCAAATACTCTGCCACAATGATTATATACCTAGTTCTTGATCTTCTCGTTGGTGGGTTGATCGGTCCAACAAAGTCTATTTCCCATTTATCAATCGCTTGTAGCATAACCTGTGGGTGCAAAAGAATCTCATCCCTTCTGGATGGATTTCCCACCCTTTGAAAAACATCGCACACCTGAAATTATTCTTTAGCATCCTTGTGAAGTGTGGGTCAGTGGATCCCCGTGCACAAAATATTATGCGTGGTCGCTTTACCTGTGTAGTTTCCTCCTGCAATTATGTCATGCACTTCTGAGAGTATTATTGTCCTTTGATGCTCTAACACACATCATCTTAATATTCCATCTGCACCTAAATTGTATAAGTTCCCAACAATTAGTTGGTAATCCATTGATTTAACCACTAACTATTTCTTCTGTGCAATTGTCATGTCTAGTAGAGCCATTCCTGTACTTAAAAATTGTACAATGTCTGCGAAGTAGTCATCCACCATGTTAACTAAAAATAAATTCACATATGCCAAGATGTCATCTAGATTCCCT
>SNQJ01S0054089.1:33712-48623 GCA_010110895.2 Picea sitchensis
TTGAAAAAAAAAAAAAAAATTGAAAATAGATGAAAAAAAAGCATTTAAAAAAAACGTGGATTCAATACATGTCATAAAATTTAAAATATAAAAAAACCACCTAAAAAGGGATGGGGGGTGCTACAGGTAGCACCATTTTTAAAACCGAGGTAAAAAACTTGACCCCCCAAAAAATGAGAACTCTGTAGAGTTCTTGTTAAGTTGGTAAATATGTTTGATGTGTTATGGGTAGATGATATATAGTTTTACATGTGCCAAAATTCCCCTTTTACACAACATAATATATAACAACCAACGCAGAAAACCCACAATGCACAACTAGTATAATGGAAAGACAAATTAAAGATTTATTAATTAATTTCCAGTATATGACTAAACAAACATATCAATAATAACTCACATATTTTTTCTTGTTACATCCCACTTATAATTTCTTGTGAGCTAGAAGGTAAGGTCTACTAAATATCGCCCTCTGGTGGCACCCCTGTCGTTGCAATCTTGTTGTCTCACAGAGGTACTTCACCCCCCTATCTCTAGTATTTATTCTAACGAGAATAACTCTTCCCAAACATAGAGATACAACCCATGTGTCAAGGAGAAGCAACATGTATACAAGAAAACTCAAATCTATTTTCAAGGCATTGCTTATGAACGTAAGAAACTTGGCCTCATAGTTCAGACGTGTGCCTAGATTTCACAAAAACGTCCCAACAAGGGAAGTCAACGATCCCTCTTGGAGAACTCTTCCTGAAAAACTCATAACTCGACCACAATGCTCAAGAAATGCAACCCATAACTTATTATCAACTTCTCCATCCCAATTCGGCCTCCGAGAAATGGGATTCGACCAACACACAATTTAATCCCCACCGCCAACAAGAAAAACAACATAATATGAAAGATCTCAGCCACTCACAAAGATAAATTCAACTACAAAGAATCAAAATGAAGAGTTCCGAGTGATCGCTTTCTAATGATCATCTAGGGTGGATAGTTTCACCACCGAAGCCAATCTCTCAATCTCTAGGATTTTTGTCCCAAACAGCCAAAGCCACAAGAGCTCTCTCAATTCGATTTTTAGGAAATATCATATGCATAATGAGAGAAAGGGGGCCATCATTCTCCTTTTATCTCTTTGTTGACCCTTTTCGGACCCTTTTACCATTTTAATAAAGTAAAGTAACTTTATAAACTTTAAGTCACTTAAAACACCCCTTTTTATAACTCTTTTTAATGCCAGAAAGTGATTAATTGGCTTTTAAGACATTCTCGAGAATCATAAGTTCCTTTCTCATCATGCCAACCTTTATATCTTCTCGTCCTAATTCAAACGAGCTATTACACGAAGGTATCCCCTTAGATAATATGATCTAAATAATACCTTTAGTGTATTTAATTAAGGTATGCTCAATAATAACCCAAAACTACAAAAATCATCGGAACACCATGGAACCAAGAGCAGACTATGTGGAAATGATTTTGATAATGAAACATGGAAAATGGACTAGTCTGGGCCCCATATAAATCCTCAAATTTTCCCGAGGTCATTGTTAACCTCATTTTACTCCTCTGGCTAGGATGCCATAAACTCACAAGGTCTCCTCTAACCATGGAGCAGGGGAATCCAAAAATGGGGATATTACACTATATTATCAATAAACTCAAACTTTCCATCTTCTAATTTCTTTAAGAAATATGAATCATGTTGAGAATATGCTCCAAATATATTTCGCAAGAATATTTTATGAAGAAGTTCACTAAGCACATCTAATTTCATACCAATCAATGTTATATAAATATGTTCCCCTTGAAATTGCTGACTTGACTTATTTAATTCAATTAGAACATTCGCCAACAAATGAATATAAAATTGAAATTGAAATATTGTTCCCATTTCATACGTTTCTTTCTATTATTATGTTTCTATTCTTGTAAAAATGTTAGCATAATCTTGACAAGCCTGTTCGTCATTTGTTCCCTAGAAAACCATCATATTTGATGAATTTGAAGTACCTGAAATTCATCAATTTGAAATAATTTCATTAAACTTTTAAGTTCTCCATGTCCTTTTTCCAACTAAGAATACACTTTATTGGCTGACTTATCAATACAATTAAACTTGAGAAAATAATTTGAAGCATCATTTATAGTTAGCACCTCATGATGTGCTATATAGTGAATGCATAAGAAATGAGACACTTCACGAAGCAACTTAGCAACTAACTTATTAGGGGAATTTGGAGGTCTAAAATGAGCCTCCTAAGAAATACAATACAAAATTATGAGTTATTCATTTGTGGAGAAGGTATATTTACAACTCACCTCTTGCATTACTATCTATGTAACTATGGTTAAGTTAAATTGAAAATATGTCTTGAAATAAAACTAATAAAAATGTCTTCTATTGATGTGATTATAAATAAAAATACCTTTGAATTTATGAATCAATTTTAAAGAGAAATGCAATACTCATGAAGTAACATTCATTGTTTTATATTGATGGAATATAAAGTGTAACTAATTAAAAAAATGAATATATAAATTATATTCACAAACTTAAATTAATTATACCCAGAGTAAACCCTAGAATATTCAAGGCACAAGGTCGACCAACAACAAGGCTCAAAACTATTACAAAAATATACGCAATATGAACTCAACATGTTACTTACAGGAATTGAACCCGAGTGGGGAGGATAAAAATCATTCTTCCCTGTTGGACATGATGTTATGGTGTTGTCATTGATGTCAAAGAGGGTACATGATTTTGGTATTGGCATTGATGAAAAGAGGTCAATATTATGGTCATCATCATCAAAATGGTGCATATGATATTGTCAAACTCATGCATTGTCTAAACAATGAATACTTATGGATACTAAAAATTTCCTATCTAAATGCAAAGGGGAAAGATCAAAATCTAGTGCTCAATAAAATGTGTAAAAGGGTCTGGTAAGAGAGTCTCTATTAGACATCTTAATCTTCGACTTAGATAAATTCGAATTATATTGCCTTTGACTATGACTTGGATATCTTAGACTTACATTTCCTCCAAATCCAACTTGGATAACTTTGACTTCCATTGCCTTCGACTTTGAATTTGATAACTTCGACTTGCATTACCTCCGAATTCAACTTGGATAACTTCGACTTGCACTGCCTTCGACTTAGACTTGATAACTTCGACTTGCATTTCTTGAATCTTGGTCAACTCAACTTTGGTTGACTTAGTTTTCCTCAACCCGACTTGCATTTTGGCCGACTCATTTTTCCCATTTCGACTTTTGGGTAGTCAACTCTATTTTATTTTCTGACTCGACTTGTGGCTTGAGTGGTCTAGAATTTCCCGTCATATAAAGAACACTCATTTTTACCATTCTGACTTCTGGGTGGTCAACTCTATTTTAATTTCCGACTCAACTTGTGGCTTCAGTGGTTGATAATTTTCCGTCATATAAACAACCAAAGTTATAATTGTTTTAAACAGAGAATTCCATGTTGATGAGATAGATAGGCTATAGGCTTCCTGTTTATGGATCAGACATCTTGATCTTCTGATGTAGGAGCATCACTCTGTCTCAACACGTGCCATCTAATCAATACGCGTGGTGCACATTCAAGGAAGGAGAGGTGCCACCCTCTAATTTTTTCCTTGATAATCCAAGGTGTGGTCCAGGCATTAATTGAAGACAAGCTAGAGATAAGGTCGCCACTAATAGTTTGACGACGGAGTGGATCTGCGTCCTATTTGGAGAATAATTTCCATCATTGTAATTTGTCCTTTTGATAAGCATTAGGGATGGTGATTTGACACCATTAGTTATCTTGTGAGGGAATATCGTAGAGCCCCTCTTGTATAAATTGATGTATTGTTGCTAAGTAGAGGTTAGGCCACAAGAGGTTAGACCGCAATAGGTTAGGTGGAAAACTGTTAGACAAGTCAGGTTGTAAGGAGAGACACAAAAAGCCGAGACTTAGTTGCAGCTTGGAATCCACCATTGTAAATTGGCATTCCACCATTAATAGAAAATGATAGCTTTTCCTATTTTACATTTTTGTTCAATGGATGTTATGTTATGAATGTCATTTGCATGCTTGTGAATTGTAGACAGATGTTAGAAATCGTCTGCAAGGATAGAGATACAGTTTTCTATCGGCGAGTGTGTTAAGTTAAGTCTAGTTCCCTAGGCTAAGTACAAGGAGTGTGCGACAGAGAGAGAAAACTCTATAATATAACACAAGGGGTGTGGGTCTGAACTCAGTGGAGTCAGAAGAGAAGCTGCGAGGAGGGAAGACCAGATTTATTTACAGACTCAGGGAGAAATTTCAAGGTAGTTAAGTCCTTTGAAAATAAATACTGGGTGGAGAGAGACACATTTTAGAGGTACTGAACACTCTGGAATACTCTTCCAGGAGGGCATCGAGCTTGCGTGAGCATTCCCAGGAGAAACACAGTGAAAAGTGTTGACGAATCCCAAAATTGTTGAACACTCTAGTGAAGGAAGGCTTTGCAATAAGTGCAATGAAAAATGAAAGGAGATGCCTTAAACCTTTCCATAAGGCCAAGGGAGAAGTTGTCGAAGAACTGAGACAAGCGCAAGGAATGCGCCTAAGGTACCAATATTTCACCTTATAAGCTCAAGAGGAAGGGAGAGAAACTTCCAGAAGGGCATGAGAAACTCGCAGAGGAACTTGAAACCTTGGAGGTTTTCAAGTGGAGCAAATTCGCAAGAGAGGTGCACAGATTTCTGCAAGGAGTGCAGAAAGCCTTCAAGAATAGCCTAAGTCTCGAAAGGTGAAATTGCACTAAGTGTGCAAAGGATTCGAGGACTTGCCAAAGTCCCAAAGGTGAAGAAGTCACCCTTTGTCAAGGAGGAGATAGGTGGAAGAAGATCGAGATGTTCAGGAGCAAGAACTTCGTAAGGTTTGCAGGAGCGAACAAGGATCTTTGTGAAGTCGTGAAGAGCGATCTCAATCCAGGCCGTCAGATCTGTAAGGCTGTGTGGAAGAGGATTAACGCAACATTGATTTGCGATATGAGGAAGCAGAGTCGAGAGGAGATAGGACTCACGAAGTTTGAACTCATGATTCGATCACAGCCGTTGATTGCAGGAAGAACGAGGACCGTATATCTGGTCTCGAAGCATTCACTGATTCAAAAATTGGGAAAAGGAGAAAATAACTTGCGAAAGTCCCAAAGTCCGGGGTCATGAAGGGAGTTGACCCACGGTCGCAGTCCGTGGTCACATCAAGGGAGGAACTTAGCGTCGAGATCTAGGGTCGTTGGTGTAAGAGATAAAAAAGCTAAAGAGAGGGTCCACAGGTACTACATAGTGGGTGTCGAGGAATTGAAAAGGGCCTGTGTCAAGTCAAATCAGTTCCATCTAGAGCTCGATGAGTCATTCGACTTGATGACTTGATCAATCCTAGACTGAGAGGTTGTGCCAGCTCAAAGGAGGGAAAGGGGGGTTATCACCAAGAGTGGTATCAGAGCACAACCTCGTCTGTAGATTTCAGGCGAAGGAGAAGTTGAAGATGCTTTCAGTTGCAGAGTGAGAAGATGACTTGCCATGATAGTAAGTAGAAGGTGAAGATGGCCATTGACGATCATAAACATGAGAGAGGAGAATTCCACTCGCAAAAGAGAAGAGAGGAGATGGACAAGGAGCTCAGTGAAATTTGACCGCAGATGGAGAAGCTTGCATTGAAGATGCATCATGAGTCAAAGGTACATTGGAGGTTAGAATAGCCTTTGAAGAGGATAGTCAGATGGTTGGTTCAGAAGTTGTTGGCCAGGAGACAACAACAGATGTTAAAGAGGTGGCCAAGGCATGCTGAAAACCTCGGTCATAAGGGAAAGAGATCTAGAAAGAGTCTCGTATATTGCCAGGTGGGCAACGAGAAGGGATCAATGGATCTCGTATACTACCAGGTGGGTAGAAGAGACATCCCATATTGCCAAGTGGGCAAGGGAGAATAGGTGATCTCAGTTGAGAGTTCATTGACAGATGAGGAGGCAGAATAAAAACCTCACTCATATGGAGATTCGCGTAGAACTGTGAGCCATGTGAATGAAGATGATGACAAGTTAGAAACTTTCATCACAGAGAAGGAGGAGGATCAGAAGGAAATTTTGATCATTGGAGGAGTTGAGATATTCCTACCAAGTGGCTAAGGAGAGGCTAGCACAAATATTGCAGAGGTGACAGAAAGACAACAAGCAGAAACTATCAAGGAGGAGAAGGAATAGATATTGATGTCAGTCCTAATGGAAGGAGAAAAGAATTCAACATAATCACTTGAGGTTTTCATCCAAGAATCTGAACAGGAGATGACTATAGAACTTCAATCTGCAACAGAAGGGGAAGCAAGTAGCATAGACTTTGTTGGTCTGTGCAAGGAATTAGAATATCTTGAAAGGAGAGTGGTAGTGCAAGGCATGCACATCCAACATGATAGGTTGGAGGTAGATGAAGGACCACACTAGCATGAGCTGTAGCCGGAGGAAGATGAAGGAGGAGCAATCGAAGAACTGGCAGGAGCGAAACTGTCAGGAGGAGTGGTAGCTGAGAAACAGTTCAGTGATAAAGAGTCTGCAGGAGTGAAGACTGGATCAGAGTGGCTAGTTAAAGCTACGAAATGAGAATATGTCTTGGGGAATCAATGTGTTTCATCCATCGACAAGAAGCGAGTGCATCGACCTATCCTGCAACAGCAGAACCAGCCGATAGAGTAGCTAGACAAGGTGATCGAGGAGATAAGAAAGATGATGTTGGAGTCGGTAGAGGAATCACTCAGCAAGAGGAATATGGATGACAGAAAAGCCGCACAAGCCGTAGGGAAGATGCAGGAGCAGCAGTGGCGAAGCAGAGGAGCCGAGAGACAACTCCAGGAGAAATTTTGGGATCCAGGTGGATTTCAACCACGTCGGAGATCTCATGAGAAGGAGCTCATGATGTTTTCCAATGTGGAGTAAGATGCAGGAACATCGCTCCATCTCAACACGTGCCAGCTAATCAATATGCATGGTGCGCATTTAAGCAAGGAGAGGTACCTCCCTCTCATTTTTTCCACGAGAATCCAAGGCATGATCCAAGTATTAATTGAAGAAAAGTCAGAAGAGACAAATCATGCTTTCGTACAAGATGGATATAAGGTCACCATTAATAGGCTGATGGCAGAGTGGATCTGTGTCCGATTTGGAGCAGAATTGCCATCATTGTAATTTGGCCTTTTGATAAGCGTTAGGGATGGTGATTTGACACCATTAGTTAGCTTGCGAGGGAAGCTCGTATATCCCCTCTTGTATTAATTGATGTATTGTTTCTAAGTAGAGGTTATGCCACAAGAGGTTAGACCGCAATAGGTTAGGTGGAGAACTGTTAGACAAGTTGCGTTGTAAGGAGAGACACAGAGAGTCAAGACTCATTTCTAGCTCAGACTACACCATTGTAAATTGGCATTGGCATTCCACCATTAATAGAAGATGACATTTTTTCCTATTTTACATTTATGTTCAATGGATGTTGTGTTATGAATGTCATTTGCATGCTTGTGAATTGTAGACGGATGTTAAAAATCATGTGCGGGGATAGAGATACAGTTTTCTATCCACGAGTGTGTTAATTTAAGTCTGGTTCTCTAGGCTAAGTTCAAGGAGTGCAGGACAGAGAGAGGAAACTATGTAAGCCAACGCAAGGGGTGCAGGTATGAACTTAGTGGAGTCAAAAGAGAGGCTTCCAGGAGGGCACACCACATTTATTTACAGACTCAGGGAGAAATTTCAAGGTGGTTAAGTCCCTTGAAAATAAATACTTTGTGGAGAGAGGCACAATTCAGAGTTACTGAACACTCTGGAATACTCTGCTAGGAGGGCATCGAGCTTGTGTGAGCATTCGCAGGAGAAATACGACAAAAAGTGTTGAAGAATCCTAGAATTTTTGAACACTCTAGTCAAGGAAGGCTTTGCAAAAAGTGCAACGACAAAGGAAAGGAAATTCCTTAAACCTTTCCATAAGGCCAAGGGAGAATTCATCGAAGAACTAGGCCAAGTTCAAGGAGTGTGCCTAAGGTACTAAGAGTTCACCTTATAATCTCAGGAGGAAGGGCGAGAAACTGCCAAGAGGGCATTAGAAACTCACGAAGGAACTTGAAACCTTGGAGGTTTTCAAGCCAAGCAAAATCGCAAGAGAGGTGCATAGATTTTTGCAAGGAGTGTAGAAATCCTTCAAGAACATTCTAAGTCTGGAAAGGTGAAATTACGCTAAGTTTGCAAAGGATTCGAGGACTTGCCGAAGTCCCGAAGACGAAGAAGTCACCCTTTGTCAAGGAGGAGAAAGGTTGCAGAAGATTAAGAGGTTCGGGAGAAAGAACTTCATAAGGTTTGCAGGAGCGGAAAAGGATCTTCACGAAGTCATGAAGAGCGATCTAAATCCAGGCAATCAGATATGGAAGGACGTGTGGTAGAGGATCAGTGCATTGCTAATTTGTGATTGGAGGAAGCAGAGTCAAGAGGATATAGGACTCGTGAAGTTCGAACTCGTGATTCGATCAAAGTCGTTGATCGCGGGAAGAACGAGGACCATAGATCTAGTCCCGAAGCATTCACCGATTCAGAAATCTAGAAAAGGAGAAAACAACTCGTGAAAGTCCCGAAGTGCAGGGTTGCGGAGGGATTTGACCTACAGTCACAGTCTGTGGTCACATCAATGGAGGAACTTAACATCGAGAGCTAAGGTCGTTGGCGTAATATCTAAAAGTGTTAAGGAGAGGGTCTGTAGGTACTACATAGTGGGTGCCGAGGAATTGAAAAAGTCCTATGTCAAGTCAAATCAGTTCCATCCAGAGCCCGATGAGTCATTTGACTCAATGACTTGATCGATCCTAGACTGGGAAGTCGTGCCAACACAAAGGAGGGAAAAAAGGGTTGTCACCATCTTCAATGATCCAACAAATACAATATTCCTAGAGTAACTGTAGATGAACAATTATTGGATGGATGAGGTCACTTAATCAAATGTTTAGGCACCTAGAAAAACTAATAGACTTAGAGAAATCCCACAAAAAGAACACATATAGGATTTGTGGAATAATTGGTGTGAAAAAAAAATGCAAAAAATAGTTAGAAGTATGACTATGATCGTTAGATCACTGGACTAAACCAAAAAAATCATAAATTCTATGGATCAACAATGGATAAATGAAGATTGATCGTAGATCGTTCGATCAATATGGAAGTGTGAAGATCAAAATAAAAATAGTCAATCCATAACTAAGATCGAATCATAAGAATTAAAAATATGATTAATATAATTAACACCTCATGATCAGGGTTTTCTCAAAGAACTGTTACAATAACAGTAAAAAAAATTTAGCACCCCAAATATTCCATTAATGTTGAACAAACTTACAAGGGATTTGAAGTCTTTTGAAATAAAAAAGACAAAAATTTAATGACAAAATGTTAGCATTATTATTAAATTAAATGAAGAGGTGCATTGGTTCATACAAAGAGACAATGTTTCAATTTCATACCTATTGGAATATTATATAAACAAAAAGGTATAGTGGAAGGAGAGTATCTCTGTGAGCTAATTCAGAAGATCTAAACACAAGCAGAGTCCAAGGAAGTTTTTTTTTTTTTAACATTCTCATGAACTGAGGGTGGAAGGGAGGAGAAAGAGAGGATTGGAGTCCTCTACAGGTTGAAGCTTGAAACAGGGAGTTGTAGCTTCCTCAAGTTGGTGCTTGAAAAATAGAGGATTGAAGTTCTTTATAGGTTGGAGCCTTATCTAAAGGGAGTTGGTGCTTGAAAAATAGGGGATTGGTGTTTCCTTGAGTTGGTGGTCAAAATAAGAGATATTGGTGTCTCTTACAAACTGTAACTTGTAAATGAAATATAATTTTTATGATTGTTACATTTAAAATTCAAAGTTTTGTACATTCTTGTTGATAAATTGTTATGGTTCATATATTAATAATTAAATAATTAATTTAATTTGAGAAAAATAAACAATATTGATTCACCCCCCCCCCTCTCATTATTGAACAACATTCCAATAATTGGTATTATAGTATATTCTTTCACCACAATCTAACTAGTTGAAGGTAAATTCTAAGAAATCTAATGGATCAACAAGAAGAAATGTCCTACAATAGAGCACCATTGTTCAAAGGAAATGATTATGCACTTTGGAGTATAAGGATGAAAAATTATCTGATGGATTTTTGATGTGATGTTTGGCTATTTGTGGTAAATGGTTACACTTCACCAACTACTGCACCTTTAGATGTTGCTGCAAAGAAAATATGCAATGATAATGCAAGTGTTGTTAATGCAATTCTAGGTTGATTAGCAAACCCTATATTTGTAAAAGTGATGCATTGTAAATCAACAAAAGAAAATTGGGAAAAACTTAAATCATCTATGAAGGAGATGAGAAATTTAAGCAAGAAAAACTTCAAACATACAAAGGACAGTTTGAGAGTCTGAAGATGAAAGAGGAAGAAAATATTGCAGAATATTTTGAAAGAGTGGATGAAATAGTCAATTCAATCAAAGCACTAGGATAAGAGTTAAAAAACAAAATTGTTGTCCAAAAGGTGTTGATATCATTACCAATGAGATATAATTCCAAGGTATCTACCTTGGAAGATCAAGAATACCTTGACAAACCTACAATGGACGAACTTCATTGGATTCTTATAGCCTATGAAATGAGAGTCGGGAAAGAAAAGTCATCAAAAAGGGAAGCAAGTTTCAAAGCATCATAAGCAACAAAGAACCATGAACATGTGCCGAATGAAAATCACTTAGACATATCATTTGAATAAGAGGCTAACTTTATAAGGAAACTCAAGAAATGGTCTCGGAAATACAAAGGGAAGTTATCCCTCAAATGTTTTAACTATGGAAAAGTTGGAAATTTTACCTCCAAATGTCCCTGTACAAAGCAATAAGAGAGTTATGATGAAGAAACTCAAAATCATAAAGAATATAAAAAGGGAAAAACTAGAAATAAGAATAAATTCTATAAGAAAACGAAAAACTTCTACTCCAAAGAAGACACTAGTTCACCTGACATGAGTGAAGATGACAAGACATCATTTTTATTTATGGGCATAGAAACCCAAAATAATGTTGTTGATGATAATGAATAAAACTCTAAAGTTGAAGGAGGAGTATACCTTGAAGGAAAACTTATTAGTGCTCTTGAAGAACTAAGAAAATATAAAAAGAAGAACACATCATTAAGAGAACAACTATTAGAACATGAAGGAAAACAAAAATCAAGAGAAAAAAAAGTTTAAATAACCATCAAGGAATCAAAATAAATGATTATTTACTTGAAGACTCAACTCCAAGAAGCCAAAAGAATTGAAGAGGTTATAATTAAACAACTCAATGAAAAAAAAAATAGACTTTGAAAAAATAGAGGCTGAAATTGCTTTTCCAAAAAGAGAACTTGAGACAAGAAATGACCAATCAAGATTTGAAAACAATTCAAGAATCTTGGATGATATTCTTAACAGTCAAATATCATCAAGAAATAAGTTAGAACTGGGTTATGATCAAAATAAGTCTAACAAATGATCTAACTCCACATCTCAAGAAACTGACAAAAAATAAAAAAATTATGCAGTTTCCCTTCATAGCTCTTTCAAAAAGGAAGGAAGTAGAATAAAGATTGATTCTAATCAACATAGATATGCTCTCCCTTCAAAAGAAAATGAATATAGAAGAAACACAACTACAACAAGAACTGCCCCTAAAATGTATCAACATCTCTTTCTTGGCTATTGCTTCTCTTGCAATAATTTTGGGCATAAAGCATTACATTGTAGAGCTTATGGAAAGACCAATCATAAGAATTTTCAAAGTAATGGTTATAAGAACAACAAGAATAATAATAATCAAGAGAATAGAAACCATAATTCAGTCTCTCCATTACAAGATTTCAATGTTGAATGCTACAAATGCAACAATTATGGTCACAAATCTAGTGATTGTAGACTACCAACGCATCCCATAAAGACTTCCAACATTCAAGAAGAAAATCATAGGACATGGAAAGAAAAACAAATGGAAGAAAATGGAACAGAGTGTAAGGTATCCCTATATGATAAATATAAAAGGGTTCAATGGTACGTTGACAATGGATATTCAAAGCACATGACAAGAGATCAAGACAAATTCCTAAGTCTGAAAAGGAAAGAAAAATGAAGAGTTACTTTTGGAGATGATATCTCTGCCAAGATACTTGGAAAGGGTACAACTAGTCTAGGAAATAACAGAGCTAAAGGAGAAAATGTGCTATTAGTTGAAAATATGAATCCTAATCTCTTCAGTGGATAAAAACATGTAATCAAGGACACATACTCATATTTGACTCTCAAAAATTTGAAATTAGGAAAGAGGGCTCAGGAAAATTAGTGGTTGTTGCACCCAGGACACCAAGCGATGTATATATCTTAAACATAGAAGAAGAAGAAAAATGTTGCATGAGACAAATAGACGGAATTTGACTATGGCACAAAAGAATGGGACATATAGGTTTTGACAATTTGATAAAAGTCAGTAAAAGGGAAGTTGTGAAAGATATGCCAAAAATTATTAAACCTTCAAACTTTGTGTGTAGGCACTACCAACATGGAAATCATACAAGAATAAGATTCAAGACAAAAGAATACTCTACATCAAAACTATTAGAACTTGTTCACACTAACCTTTGTGGACCAAAATAACTAAAATCATGCAAGGTGAACATTACTTCATTTTATTCATTGTTGACTATACAAGGATGACTTGGGTATCTTTTCTTGAAGAGAAATCATAAGCATTCAAAAAATTCAAAGCCTTTAAAGAACATGTTGAAAATGAGACTGATCTCATAATCAAGTGCCTAATATCATACAATTGAGGGGAATTTTTCTCAGATAAGTTCAATGAGTTTTGTGAAACTCATGGAATTAAAAGACACTTTTCAGCTCCAAGAACTCCTCAACGAAATGGAGTTGCTGAAAGGAAGAATATAATTTTCCAAGAAGCATCCATATCTATGTTAAATGAATCAAAACTCCCAGATATCTATTGGAGAGAATTAGTATATACAACAATATATATACTTAACAGAGAACAACTTAGAGTTAACAATGACAAGACACCATATGAGTTGTGGTTTGGTAGACCAACATCAGTAAAAGACTTCAGAGTCTTTGGGATCAAATGTTATATACAAATAGATGATGATAATCTAGGAAAATTTGATTCCATATTAGGTGAAGGTATATTTCTTGGTTACTCATCCAATAAAAAGTCTTACATGTGCTATAATCTAAGGCTGCACAAATTTATGGAAAGTGCAAATGTAAAGGTGGGTGATCTAACATCAAGAAGAATCAAATATCAAGACATTTCACAAGTTGATGAAAGAAGAAGAGATGATTATGATGATTATGATGATGATGATGATTATGAAGAAATACAAGAAGAAGAATCACAAATTGAAGAAGAAAACGAAGAGGAAGCAACACCAAGACAAGAGTCAAAAGCACCATCAAGAAGAGTACAAAGAGATCATCCTGAAAGTCAAATCATATGTAACAAAAGTGATGGAGTTGAAACAAGAAGAAGACTAACATATAAATCAAAACAAGCAATGCTCTCCCTAATAGAACCCAAAACATTTGCAGAAGCTAGAAAATATGAGGATTGGATTAAAGCCATGAATGAAGATCTTGATCAAATAAAGAAGAACCAGACATTGGAACTTGTCCCAAGACCAAAAGACAAAAACGTAGAGGGACCAAGTGGATATTTAAAAATAAATTTAATGAAGATGGTCAAATTATAAGGAATAAATAAATATTAGTGTGCAAAGAATATGCACAAGTAGAAGGGGTTGACTTTGATGAAACATTTTCCCCAAAAGCCAGATTAGAAGCTATCAAAATTTTCTTGGCATTTGCATGTTTTAAAAACTTCAAAAATATATCAAATGGATGTCAAATCAACATTCTTAAATGGAAATCTAGAGGAAGAAGTTTATATAGAACAACCTGAAGGATTTATATTATCATAAAATAAAGACTATGTCTGCAAATTAAAGAAAGCATTGTATGGTCTAAAACAAGCTCTGAGGGCATGGTTTTGAAGACTTTCTAATCATCTACAAAAATAAGGATACAAAAGAGGAGCTATTGAAAACAATATTTACATTAAAATTGTAAATCGAAATATGATTATTGTTGTAGTATATGTGGATGATAACATTTTTGGAATTAATGATGCAGGAGCATCGCCAACAGTAAGCGAGCGTGGGACAAACGCCATCACATTTTTGGCACATGTCGAAAATTTTTGAATTGTTTTGAAAGTTTGGGTGCACAGACTTTAATGTAATAGTTAATAAAGGCGTACTTCCAGATTGTAAATAGATCTTGAGCGATCCTCTCTCATCTGTTGGTTGTAGAGGAATTTATGCATAGTTAATGTAAGTAGGTAGATTTAAATTCTAGATTAGACAGTTTTAGGAGCTGGAGGGAAAACGACTATAGACACCCTCATCTTGTATCATTGTAACATTATCAAGAATATCATAGAGCATAGAGAAGAGCTGTAGCAGAGAGTTGTGTAGAAGAATCCATGTATAGAAATCATGAAATTAATATATGAAGCTTTGATTCAGACTCATGGTGTTCTAATACTTTCTGTGTATACATGTTGAATGTTATGCTTATGGTTGTTTTACTCTTTCTGTTGTACATTTTCTTTTATGCTATGTATGTATGATTTCATGTTAAGTATTTGAAGTCTGAGTGTTAAGGTCCTAACCCGCACATAGGTAGATTAATGTATTCGGATGTAATAAAGGTCAATATTAATAAGACCTTTCAATAAAATAGAATAAGG
>SNQJ01S0054089.1:48633-61862 GCA_010110895.2 Picea sitchensis
AAGGGTGGCCAACAGATGTGCGCTTAAGAACCACTTGTATTTCCTGCGTGTATGAATCCCTCAACCGCGGGTTTATGCGCGTAATGACAGATCTCTGTGGCTTAAAGACGTCAGAATACATCTCTACCCTGGAAAAAAATTACCCACAATTTCTGCCAAGGAAAGTGCTCTGATACCACTTGCAAGATACCAGATATATAAAATATGCAGAACATAAATAAAATGCTAGAAATGGAAGAATAACAGTAAAATATCTAGCATAATCTTCACAATAACACAGAAATGATATAAGAATAGCAATAGAAATAACACTTTGATTCAGAAAGCAATGTTCAGAGGCCTCTTCAAGGGGGCAACCTCCAATCTAGCAGTGCTCTGTTACAATAATCTTCAAGCTAGGGTTTTCATACCCTCAACCCTTATTTATACTAAATATGTCTATTAAGAGAAACATCTAGAGGAAGATCCTTCTAGAAGCGGAAGCTTCTATTGGGTCTTCTTACATCCGCCTTATTCTATTTTATTGAAAGGCCTTATTAATATTGACCTTTATTACATCCGAATACATTGATCTACCTATGTGAAGGTTAGGAACTTAACAAAAAGACATAAATCGTTTCACTGGACAGAAGAAGTAGAGAAAAGTTTCAATTTGTTGAAAAGGAAGATTACTGAACAACCAATTTTGGTGTTGCCAGATTTCAACAAGACATTTCAGGTCAAATGTGATGCTAGTGGATTTGCAATTGGAGAGGTTTTGAGCCAAGATGATAGGCCAGTCACGTACTTCAGTGAGAAACTGAATGAGGCAAAGGTTAAGTACTCCACATATGACAAGGAATTTTATGCGGTCATACAAGCACTGAAGAAGTGGAGGCACTATTTGGTTCCTAAAGAGTTTGTTTTGTACAGTGATAACCATGCCTTACAATTTGTAACTCAACAGGAGAAGCTGAACCAAAGACATGTTAAATGGGTTGAATACATGCAGAATTTTACTTTTGTAATTAAACATATTTCTGGAACTGCTAACAAAGTTGTTGATGCTTTGAGCAAGAAATTTTTGCTAATGCAGGAATTTAGAGTCAAAACATTGGGTTTTGATAATCTCAAGGACATGTACAAGGATGATCCAGATTTTAAAGAGGCATATGAGGCATCTAAGAATGCAATTCTCAGGGACAAAAGCCAATGGAACGAATATATGATCCAGGATGGATTATTATTTAGGGGAAATCAATTATGTATTCCAAAATGCTCCATGAGGGAGAATCTGTTGAAAGAAAAACACAGTGGAGGATTGGCTGAACATTTCAGTCATGATAAAATGTTCTCGAAATTAAATGGCTCATATTTTTGGCCAGGGATGAGGACAGATGTCAAAATATTTGTGGACAGATGCAAAATTTTTCATCACTCAAAGGGAAAAAGACAGAATACAGGATTGTATCAGCTGTTACCCATACCTGAGAGGCCACGGGATGTAGTGAGCATGGATTTTATATTAGGGTTGTTGAGGACACAAAGAGGATTTGACTCAATATTTGTGGTGGTAGACAAATTTTCTAAAATGGCACATTTTATACCATGTCAGAAAACCAACGATGCAACTCACATTGTGAACCTGTTTTTCAAAGAAGTTGTCAGACTTCACGACTTACCAAGGAGTGTTGTTTTAGATCGAGACACCAAGTTCGTGGGACATTTCTGGAGGACTTTATGGAAGAAGCTGGGAACAAAATTGTCATTTAGCTTAGCATATCACCCTCAGATGAAGGGACAGACAGAAGTTGTGAACATAAGCTTGGGAGACTTACTGAGAAGCCTAGTGACTGAACACCACAGTCAGTGGGATCACATTCTACCACAGGCAGAATTTTCTTACAATGATTCGATCAATAGAAGCACAGGGAAGAGTCCATTTCAGATTGTTTATGGAATGTAACCCAAGGGAGTTTTTCAACTCAAGGATTCAGAACAGAATGAAACTAGAAGTGCTAGTGCAGAAGATTTTGCAGAGGAAATGAAGGAACTTCACAACCAAGTGAAGGAGCGATTGCAAAATTCAATCCAGGAGTATAAGCGTAGAGAAGATCAACATAGGCGACAACTTCAGTTCAAAGTTGGTGATTTGATTCTTGCACACTTGAGAAAAGAAAGGTTCCCAAGGGGAATGTATAACAAACTAAAATTGAAGAAGATTGGACCATGCAAGATTGTAAGAAAAATTGGGACAAATGCATATGAGATTGAATTACCCGATGGGGTCGTAATTTCACCGATATTCAACATCTCAGATTTTTACCCTCACAAAGTTGAAGAAGACAGTGGACAGATAGAGGTTCAGTGGGCTAAACAAATGCCAGTAGCTGAAAATCCACAGATGGAAAGTATACTTGACAAAAGAGTCAGCAAGAAGACAAGGAGAAAAGAGTATTTTGAATACTTGGTAAAATGGAAAGGACATCCAGTTGAATATGCCAGCTGGGAGAATGAAGCAGAAATTCAGAAGCATGGACAGACAGTGAAAGAGATCATGAACAGGAGTCCATGAAAATTTTCAAGCAAGGGAGTATGATGCAGGAGCATCGCCAACATCAAGCGAGCGTGGGACAAACGCCATCACATTTTTGGCACATGTTGAAAATGTTTGAATTGTTTTGAAAGTTTGGGTGCACATACTTTAATGTAATATTTAAGAAAGGTGTACTTCCAGATTGTAAACAGATCTTGAGCGATTCGCTCTCATCTGTTGGTTGTAGAGGCATTTATGCATAGTTAATGTAAGTAGGTAGATTTAAATTCTAGATTAGACAGTTTTAGGAGCTGGAGGGAAAACGACTATAGACACCCTCATCTTGTATCATTGTAACATTATCAAGAATATCATAGAGCATAGAGAAGAGTTATAACAGAGAGATGTGTAGAAGAATCCATGTATAGAAATTATGAAATTAATATATGAAGCTTTGATTCAGACTCATGGTGTTCTAATACTTTCTGTGTATACATGCTGAATGTTATGCTTATGGTTGTTTTACTCTTTCTGTTGTACATTTTTTTTTATGCTATGTATGTATGATTTCATGTTAAGTATTTGAAGTCTGAGAGAGTAAGAGAATGAGTTTCAATTGTTTCTCTTCTTGAGTAAAAGTTCTTGCAAGGAGTGCAGTGAAGCGTCTGCAAGGAGTGTATTGACGGGTTCAAGGTTCATCTCTGAAATCTCAGGAGGGATATCGTTGTTCTCATTTTCCGCACAAGTGCAAATCAGGCACAGAAGTCGTGCAAGGTGTGCGTAGGCTAGTTGGAATTTCAGAACTTATCAACCCTGGAGAAGGTTGAAGACTACTGTCGCGAGGAGTTGCGCAGAGTCAAAGGATTCAAATACTTAGATGTATTTGAAGAAGTGTCGTAAGGAGTGCGTGTAGAAATCTCATAGGAAATTTGAGTTTGCGAAAGAAAGCTCAGGAGAGTTAGCGTCTTCAAGGTGTTTGAGGAGCAGAAGGGAACTTTAGCCATCGTGCAGAGGATAGGTTCCAGAAGAGAGTCGCAGGGTCAATTTAGAACCAGAGATCTTTGAAGAAGGAATTTGGATGGTCGGAATTCTCCGAGAAGAATTCCCGAAATAGCGTGAGTCGTAGGACTTACAGGAGCTACAAGGTGGATAAGGGGCCTTCGATCTTGATTTATTGGGATGTCAGATCATTTCAACAATTCGGGGTTCGAAAATCTGAAGCGTAAGCCAATCCTTGGCTGATCAAATCCCTGAAACGCGAAAAGGATGTTTTCGTGTGTGGAAGCAAGTTTAAGTTTTCGAAACTTCGGAGTTCGGGGTTTTGAAAGTCTTGAGGGAGAGAGATCGGGACACAGCAGGGGAGAAAACCCAAAATTAGAGGAGGCGACATGTGGAAGGGCAGAAGGCTTCCTGTCGAGGTTCGTGAAAGGCAGCAAGGAGAAGTACCAGTTTGGCATTTCGGGATTCGTCATACTGGAAGTCCTATTGATGAGAGAACATATATAGTAAAGAGGATAACCCAGTACGCAAAAGTCCGAAAGTATTTCAGAAGACATCATCTCGTCATTTCGGGGTTCGGAGGTTCGAGAGCCTCGAGGACATAGTAAAAGCGCATTTCGGTGGTTGAAATTCCGAAATCGCGAAGAGGAAGGGAGGACCAGAACATTTTCATTTCGGTAAATCGGAAGTCAGAAGCTCGGGACTCTAGGGGTCGAGAGAAGTGTTGCACGTCATCGCAACTCCCGAATTCGTGAAAGCCTAAAATCCAAAATTGACATCAGGAAAGGCAAGTACTAGTATTTCGGGGTTTCGTAGGTCGAAGAGATAAGGTGCGCGACCATAGGATTCGCGAATTCGCAAAGTCAGGTATCCTGAAATAAAAGAGGAATTCCCTCAAGGTTTTATTGTGGGTAGATTTCCCGAAAGGGAAATAGAAGAGCCAGTCGAGCTCTCAGGCTGAAAGGAAAAGATTCTGTGCAGATTTCGGCCTACAGGTCTAGGGGTCTACATCAATTAATCTAAATCCTCCAAGCAAAAAATTTGCTACATAAATATAAAAAAAGAAATTGAGATGTCAATGCTTGGTGAAATGAAATTCTTCCTAGGGTTACAAGTTTCACAATCAGACAAAGGCATATTCATATCTTATACCAAATACATTAAGGAAATGTTGAAGAAAAATTCAAATGGAAGATTGTAAACCTATGATCACTCTTATGATTATAGGATGGAAACTAAGAAAATATTATGAATCACTAGAAGTAGAACAAACCATGTATAGATCAATGATTGGTAGCATACTACATGCAACAAAAAAAATACCTTACATCATGCAAGTTGTAGGATTAATGGATAGATTTCAATCTGCACCTAAAGAGACACATATGAAGGAAGTTAAAAGGTTTTTTAGATATCTCAAATGCACATTGGATTTTGGATTATGATATCCAAAAACAAATGACTTCACATTAACTACATATATTGATGCAGATTGGGTAGGAAGTATTGACGATAGAAAGAGCACTAGTGGAGGTGCATTCTTCCTAGGAAAATGTCTTGTGTCATGGCTAAGTAAAAAACAACCCTCCATATCACTATCTACAACAAAAGCTGAATATATTGTTGCTGCCTCCTGTTGCACTCAAGTAATTTGGACGAAAAAAAATCTGGAAGATTTACAAATAAAGTATGATCATCTAATTCTTCTTAACTGTGACAATACCAGTGCCATAAACCTTTCTAAGAATCCCATCATGCACTCAAAAACCAAGCATATCCCAATAAAATTTCATTTTTTAAGGGAACATGTTTCTCAAAAAGTTGTTAAAGTGGAATGTGTGGATACTAAATAATCAATTGCAGATATATTCACAAAACATTTACCCAAGAGTACTTTTGAATACCTTAGACATAAATTGGGGGTAATCTCCCTATCTAATTGAATTGCACAAGTTTCATCAAAGGAGGAGTACATGGATAGGGAGAGTATAACCTCAGAGGGAGAAAAGTAATATCTCTTTTTCCATGGTTGTCAAGGGGGGAGAATAAAAAATAAAAACTCAATTAACATAAAGTGTTTTTACTCTGTTGCCATCAATGCCAAAGGGGGAGAATGTTGGACACGATGTTATGGTGTTGGCATTGATGTCAAATAGGTTATATGATGTTGGCATTGGAATTTATGAAAAGAGGTCAGTATTATGGTCATCATCATCAAAATTGTGCATATGATATTGTCAACTCATGTATTGTCTAAACAATGAATATTTATGGATACTAAAATTGTCCTATCTAAATGAAAATGGGAAAGATTAAAATACAGTGTTCAATAAAATGTGTAAAAGGGTATGGTATGAGAGTCTCTATTAGACATCTTGATCTTTAACTTACATTTCATTTGAATCTGACTTGGATAACTTTGACTTACATTCCCTCCAACTCTGACTTTCATAACTTTGACTTGTATTGCCTTCGAATTCGACTTGGATAACTTCAAATTGTATTGTCTGTGACTTCGACATGGATAACTTCGAATTGCATTGAATCTGACTTTGACTTGATAACTTCAACTTGCATTTATTGACTCTTGGTCGACTCAAATTTGGTCGACTTACTTTTCCTCGACCCGACTTTCATTTTGGATGACTGATTTTTCCCATTCCGAATTTCGGGTGGTCGAATCTATTTTATTTTCTGACCCGACTTGTGGCTTGAATGGTCGATAATTTCCCGTCATATAAACAACATTCATTTTTCTCATTCTGACTTCCAGGTGGTCGACTCTATTTTATTTTCCGACTTGACTTGTGGCTTGAGTGGTAGAGAATTTCTCATCATATAAATAACCAAAGTTATAATTGTTTTAAACAAAGAACATTGTGTTGGTGAGACAGATAAGCTATATGCCTCCTATTTACGGATCAGACATCTTGATCTTCAATGACATAGAAAATACAATATGCTTGGTGTAACTGTATAGGAACAATTATTTTATGGCTGAGGTCACTTACTCAAATGTTTAGGCACCTCGGAAAACTAGTAGACTTAGAGAAAGCAAAGAAAAAGAACACAGACATGATTTGTGGAACAATTGGTGTGAAAAAAAATCCAAAGAATAGTTAGAAGTATGACTATTATCATTAGATCACCGGACTAAACCACAAACATCATAAATTCTATGGATCGACAGTGGACAAATGAAGATTGATCATAGATCGCTAGATCAATATGGAAGTGTGAAGATCAAAATAAAGAGTTAATCCATAACTAAGATCGACTCATAAGAACTAAAAATATGATTAGTATAATTAACACATCGAGATTAGGGTTTGTTTAAAGAATTGTTACAACAACAGTAAACAATTTTTAGCACCCAGATATTCCATTAATGATGAACAAACTTACAAGGGATCAAAAGTCTTTTGAAATAAAAAAGATAAAAATTTTATAACAAAATGTTAGCATTATTATTAAATTAAATGAAGAGGTGCATTGGTTCATACAAAGAGACACAATGTTTCAATTTTATACATGTTGAAATATTGTATAAACATAACTGTATAATAGAAGGAGAGTGTATTTGTGAGCTAATTCAGAAGATCTAAATACATGCAGAGTCCAAGGAAGAGTTTTTTTTTAAACATTCTCATGAAGTGAGGGTGGAAGGGAGGAGTAAGGGAAGATTGGAGTCCTCTACAGGTTGAAGCTTGAAATAAGGAGTTGTGGCTTCCTCAAGTTGGTTCTTGAAAAACAAAGCATTTGAGTCCTTTATAGGTTGGAGCCTAATCTATAGAGAGTTGGTGCTTCCTTAAGTTGGTGTTTGGAAAACAAAGTATTGGTGTCTCCTTGAGTTGGTGCTCAAAATAAAAGAGATTGATGTCTCTTACCAATTGTAACTTGTAAATGAAATATAATTTTATGATTGTTACATTTTAAAATTAGAGTTATGTACATTATTGTTGATAAATTGTTATGGTTCATATATTAATAAAAAGAAACAATATTGATTCACTCCCCCCCGCCCCACACCCCCTCTCAATATTGAACAACATTCCAACACTCCCAACCACCCGAGCGAAACCCAATTGACACACACACACACACACATTCAAAATAATATAGATACACTAATGTAAAAACACAACCCACATATCCCACACATTATGACTAACATAATATGAATACCCCATATATTAGCTTCGTTAATATAACCCCATTTATATTATCGAAGTTAATACATGGGGTATTCATATTATGTTAGTCATATTACGTGGGATACTTGGGTTGTGTTTTCACATTAATCTATATACATATTATTTTCACATTAGTGTGTGTGTGTGTGTGTGTGTGTGTGTGTGTGTGTGTGTGTGTGTGAATTGGGTTTACGTTGGGTGGTTGGGATGAATGATTGTTATCCTCCCCACCTGGGTTCAATTCTTGTAAGTGACATGTTGAGTTCATAGTGAGTATATTGTTGTAATAGCTTCAAGCCTTAGTCAACCTATTATAATATATGGGGTACACCTCATATATTATATTATAAGATTTACATTAACACAATTTTTTGGGCATATTCTAAACATGTAATCTCCACCACTAAAATTTACAATTTTATCCATCTTTCTAGATTTTTAATTGAAATTTGAATAAAACTATTAAAAAATAAAATTAAAACATTTAGACTAAATCAAATTTTTATTAATATCTATTATATGAAGATAATATAAAATTATAATAAATTATATAATATTTATTTATTCTATTAATAATAAATAAATTTATTTTCAAATTATTTAATTTTAAAATCAATATAATAAAATAAAAAGAGCACTACTAAATTCTATAACATATCTTGGAACACATTAATGCCGAACAAAAATTTCATGAACCATTCCACTTATTATTTCATTATTTAAGAGGTTTGTTGTGGTGTTCGCATAGTTCACCAACCTCTTGGCCCCTTAATCCATCTTCCCCGTATACTTGTTATACAAATTCCCCAAAGGGAGAATCAAAACGGAAAAGGAAGCCGGGAAGTGCTACGATGAACCCTCGATTTAGGTTACCTAAGTGCACTATCTAGACGACCTCACGACTTAAGAGCCCCTCAACGGAGTTAACCTAGTTCAGATTCTTTTGAGAATGTACTTGGATTTGAATTATTAAAAGCCTTATTAATCTCATGCAATTGTTCGTTATATATATATCGCTTACTCCAACCTAAAAGGAAAATGATTATGCTCATACAATCATCATATTCAAAATAGATAAAAAAATAAAAAACAAACTCATTGCATGATTACAAAAGTTTATTCCACAACCGCCAAAATACTCCATTGCATTGTCTCCTTTAGAATTATTGAATTAAAAATTAAACAAAGTTATGTGAGAGTTGCATACCTCATAAACTTGAATATGAGTACAGTGAAAATATTCAATATGGCCTCGTCTCCAATTTGTAAAATGAATGCTGCTTCCCGCTTTATATTTCAAAGCTTTAGAAATATTTCAGCAGCATTCAAAAACATTGAAACTTACAATGTTTTATCTCATAAAAATAAACAACTTGCACTGAACATTCAAGTTTTACAACGAAAAAGAAAGTCACATTTTGTCTTCACAAAACCAAAAGATAACAATTTTGACATGAAATTATTATGCTTGTGTTAAGTGTACGAAATAAATTAAAAGCTTATGCTCATGCTTGAAATCTAAAATTAAATTACAACTTAGGTAAGCTCTTATTGATTAAATTCTTATGCATGTGTATGAAATCAATTAAATTAAATTACAACTCGAGTTATCTCTTACCATGCAGTGTCTCAGACTAAGCAGACTATGAATACAGAGACAAAGCCACAAAAGATTGGTAGGTATAATTCGTAAACCCAAGCAACAAGATGATGGGGGTTGACTTGAATTGGAATTATTCCTTCCCCCTCAGGAGAAAGAGAATTCACCACAACCAAGTATTTGATTCCCAATACCCACTATTAAGTTATAGTTTCAATAGATAAGTGATATGTGCATGCATGAGCTCCATGATAATAGGTTTTCATTCCATAAAAATGATATCAATTCTTTTTTTCAATGACCGGTAGAATATATTATGAAAAAATTCTTTACCCTTCAATTGAAAAAATCTAAAATAATTTTCATTTCAAATTTGATGAGTAAATTTTTATTTTAACTTTTATTTGCATGGGAAATAATTTTATGCCCTTCTATGACGGGCTAGAAAGCTCTTGACGAACAATGTCGACTTCAATTTTGATCCATATATCTAATGAGAGACTCAAAATAATAACATGAAACAAGTATGAATATAATGAATGGTCAAATTCACCATTAGTGTATTAGCTTATTTTCCATAAACCAACAACATATTGCAGTTTTATCCTCTAATTATAAATTTTATTTGTATTTTTTATTATTTAATTATAAAATATTATATATTATAAATCACATCCAATTGAGGTGCAAGTAAACAGAATGAAATAGAGGAGGAGGTCACGTGAAGGTTTAGGGTTCTTTGAAATGTTGGTTTAGGGTTACGTTGGGTAAATTATACATGAGACCCAAAAGAAGGATTACAAATCTTAGTTAAGGGAGTTATAGTGGAAGATAAGTTGGTTAGTGGAAGTATAGTAGGTTTCCTAGGGAAACTCATTTATTTTCTTGTAGGAGAGGCTGTGACATTACCTACTCTCTTAAAAAAACCATTGGGTACTCTTCTTAGTGATCAAATTATTAAGTTGATTGATAGGCATGACACTGGTATTGTATCATTAATAAAAGCAACTATAAGTGAAGATATGAATGACCAAAGGCACCTATTTACCCTATCTCTTCCAAAGTAGTGGAAATTGAGCCTTGTTTAGTAGATGGACCATGAAGTTCTATGATGTTGGACGAGATATCTCCGTTGACTATGGAAAGAGTGATGGGTTTAGATGAGTAGTTTATGCATGATGGTGAAGCACTCGTAGTGGATATTGTAGCTTTGAAGAATTCTAGAGTTAGTGAAACCAAAGTGGAAGAAAGTCTATATTTAAGCTTGGGTATAAAGGGGAGGGGGGGAGTTTGAAACTAGCAAAGGGGAGAACCATAATGGTTTTAGGAGAAATGTAACAATGGCATACGTAGGGGATATTTTTTCTAAAATGTTGATTGGAAGGTCATATTATCATTGAAAAAAACCTAATTGTCTCGATAGAAAATGTATGACAAACCTTATTAGGTTATGTGCCAAGGTTTCACATTCTAGTGAGAAGGTAGCTTGAATTCCATTTCAAATTTGAAGGTGAGGAAACATTAATATTGAAACATAGGTGGTATTTGGGTTCGACACTTTTAGCTTTGAGCAAGTTTGACCCTAGGTCTAAGAGGTTATTGGTGCACTCAGTTTGGGTTAAAATGCCAAGTATGTCTCTTGAATTTTGGGATGTTGAGATCTTTAAAGATACATGCGATAAGCTTGGAACATTCCTAAAGGTGGATGAGAACTTAAAATATGATACCTCTCATTTTGTAGCTCACATATTGGTTGAAATAGAACTAAAGGTTGGCTGGATAAGGATATCAAGCCAACAATGGGGTGGAGGCATTTTTGTCCATAGTCTTGATTATGTAGGTACATTTAGATGTGTTTGTTGTCATAGTTTTTCATAGTTATGAGAATTTCAAATTAGTGACTGTAAACTTAAGTTTCATAAAAAGGAATGGAGAAAAAGGTGTCAAGCGGAGAGAAATCAACAAGTAAGACACATGGCTATCTATTCTAAGGGAGAGAATGGGTTAATTAGTAATATGCGGCAAAGAGTACAAGAATTTGGTGGAAGATTCATGTGTTGGATTGGTATCAAGTGAAGGGAATCTAGTTATGGATCTAACATCAATTGATAGAATGGGTGATTGTTTGTCAAAATCTAAGAAGTTGTTGGCTATTTCAAATATCCAAAACATACCTATAGTGGATGGTGATCTAGATTTGATGAAATCTTATTCGTTTCCATTTTTGGAAGCTCTAAAAATGGGTAAGCTATTATCCTCTCTCTCATCTAATTCTCTTTCAACTAAAAAATAATGCATTATAATGGCTATGAAAGAAACTCTTGATCAAAAGTTTCAGAAAGAGATAGAGTTAAAAGAAGTTCATGGATTGAATGAGATAGCCAGTTTTGGATTAAGTATGATTTTGTTTTTGAATGAATGTGGAGAGATATCTAGTCGCTATAAGGGTAATTTTAAGGTCATAAAAGAAGTATATGGTTATGGTTTCAAGGGGGTGTTATTGAACTAAAGAACTATGTGCATGTTGAACAAAGTCACCTACTTGAGAAGAACTATGACTTCAAAATAATAAATCTATCCCTAAAACCCCATATTTTTGTGTCAAAAACACCAAAACCCTCGAACCAAAAAATGGTGCTATTGGTAGGACCTTTTTTGGGGGACTTAAAATTACAACTTTTTTCCATCACGGTCCTAAAAACCCAAATTTTTATTAACAAAAACCTTCAAATAAATCCTTGAATCCAAAAGTGGTGCTACAAGTGGCATACTTTTGTTTCAAGGTTAAAATCACAACTTGTTTGAAACAATGGCCTTAACACCTAGTATTGTTGCAAAAAAAACTTTAAAACTAACTCTCAAATTGGAAAGTGATTCTAGGTTAGTAGAACCCCCTTTTTTTTATCTTAAAATTGTCACATTCATGGAACCGTGACCTTAACAATTGATATTGTTGAAACAAAAATCTTAAAATCAACCTTCAAATTGAAAAATGGCATTATCAATAATACTTTTTTTTTTTTTAATTCAAAACCAAACCTACACCCAATCATCTCTTCCCCTTAATCTTTAATAATAATATAAAAATATAAAAAAAAATTAAAAACTATTTAAAAAAAAATTAAAAAACAAACATCAAATAATAAAAATTAAAAGGAAGAAAAAATTAAAAACAAAAGAACATTTAAAAATAATTAAAAAATAGAAGTTTGACCTTGGATCTTTCTAGGAGATTGGGAAAGGATCAATTTTAAGATGGATAATGAAGTTTCTAAGAGATTTGGTGATTAACAATGGGCTTTGGTGGAGTAGAAGGGATTCATATTAGCAACAAAAGGAAGGAATATTGTAAAGGGCTTGATAGGGAGGATTTATATGGGGCATTGATGAATATGGGGCTTTGATTTATATGGAATTTAAATTTAGAGTTTATGTGCAGACTTGTTAGAGTTTGGGTGTGCTTCGATACCAAATAATTTACTGGAAGTTTTAACCTTGATTTTTTCTCAAGGTAATGAGGATTTTCATGCTTATCCTCATACAACTGATACTTGATACTGTAATTGTTCATTTCTCAATGCAAGTTTAATTGACATAATGGAATAGTTTATAGATATAGTTTCATATGGTTGATTTTTTAATGTGTTTGTCATATGGTAGACATTGAGTTATTATCATCAATCCGAGATTGTGTGGGTTATTCAAATGTTTTTGGTTGTATAATTGTAACGCCCAATAAATAATAACTCCCAGTAATAATTGTGGGGTTATTACCACGTGAGGAAATCTAGCCTAGTACCCAATCATATGTTGTCGTCCCACCACCACTGTCTGGCACCTTAGATTTATGAGATGGGAAGGAGAAGTTGCTTTGCTATATTTCTTTATATGCTTATTGTATATTCCTATTCTTGCCTTTTTT
>SNQJ01S0054089.1:62577-77846 GCA_010110895.2 Picea sitchensis
TGTTTTTCCCGTATGTGTCTTTTTGGCATGTTGCTTGTGTTGGTATTTTTTTAAGGCTTCTTTGTTTGCATATCCACATTTGTTCTCTATCTCCACACTTGGTCATGATAATTGAAAGGAGTATGATTGTGTTTTTTTACGACATTGCAAAAGAGTATGATAATGGTTTAGGATAGATAAATATATAATGTATGTGAAAATAGATTGTCCTACAAAGAAACTTGTTATAAAATTTAATGTAGAAGAGTTGGTTGAAGTTATAAGTTCTTCTTAATTTAATTTAAAATGGATCTAATCATAACCACATATTCATCAATTGATTAACTACAGTTTAGTTGTTTGATTAACATAGGAGAATGGGTGTCGTCATTACTCTGAGACCAAAATTCCATTCATCAAAAGTATGTAATAGAATCAAATTTGTAGGAGTATGGTCCTTAATATCATGAGAAAAAAAGAACACTCCCTCCAAAATGAGTTCTTCCTTGGATAATTGATCAGCTTTGTAGTTGAATTATTGTAGAAATGAGTGAAGGACACCTCTTCAAATTATTTTATTTTCTTAATGCTATTGAAAATATGCCCCAACCCAAGTTAGAATGATGGTCAACCCAACACATGGGGGCTTCTCATAACAACACTTAGACACATCTAAATGAAGGAATTTTTAATCATTGTTGATTGAGTAAATTCTTGGTCGAATTGGTTTATTGGCGTTTTAGTTTTTTTTTCTTACACAAGCTTAATGGTCGAGGGATTACTAGTTTTATCAACTAAAACTATTGATATCTATTAGTTAAGTGGCGAATAAGCACCTTGCACCTTATGTCGAGCGGGAAGGGGTGGTTGGTCATATTCGTTTCACCTTACAAGTTGCCTTGTAGGGAACAAGAACCCTCCAGTCATTCATGCAATTTAATTCGAGTGGTGTCATCTTGCATCTTCTCGATCTGTTGCTTGGGGCATGGGTGTAGCCCTCTTGTCAGTAACTCGTCTCCTAGCGAGTTGATTTCATCTACAATCCTTGGTCTAGATAGGGTATGTAGCGCCTAGGTTATTGCAGCGCCTATCACCAGGGGGCGACATGATTCCTGATGAGGGAATCATGGCGTGCCCTATTATATAGAGGCGAATGATAACTTGGCCAGATTTTGTGCTTCCCGTAGTGGGATTTTTTTCTTGTTGTAGTTGTTGTTGGCATTGGGATTGTAATGCCTTCATGCGTTGGGTGTTGCACGCCATCGAGGTTCTAGTTAACTGGTCATCGAGGTCGTTGTTTCAGGAAGGGGATGTTGTCCCTTAGCTTGTAGGCGTGGTCATGTTTGTGTCGGGCGGGTAGTCGTTTCTTTCTAACTCTTTACGCATGTTTCGCCAGTTTCTCTCATGCTAGTGCATGGATTCGTAGTTGTTTGATGCCTGTTATGAGGGCATGTGTTCATGGTCAAGTTGTGTGGTTCAAATGTTGTCGTCGTCGCATTCTTGCCTAAAAACAAACAAACAAAAAAAATCTTCTTCGCTTGTAGTCATAACGAAGGGGTCGTTACATATGGTAGCAGAGCGAGGTTCAACCCTACGATTGTGGATCGCCAGGCTTTCCACTGCAGTAAAATTGGAGTATTAACTATTGCGTTAAATAAAAACCATAACATGTCCATATGGTGATCTCATTTAGAGGACGCCTTAGAGGTTCTCAACATGGTGTCATGGGGGGAGGTGTGACGCCTCCAAAAGTTCTCTTACCCTCTAAGTCGAACCGCCAAGGGGGAAGAACAAGTCCTTGGGCTAGATTCGCTTGTTATAAGGGATGATGATGGTTTGACAAGGCCCTTACAGGTAATGTCAAAGGGACTTGATTCACCATCGGTACTGAGATGAGGCCAGGTCACATGTACCCCTGAGGGTCCACAGCGTGCCCTAGCTATGTAATGTACCTCAAATTTGCCATAAATTGTTTTTTTCCTGTGGTCATTAATTCCTCAAATTTCATTTATATAATTACTTGGTAGAAGAAGGAGATCCTAAAAATCTGTTATAAATATCTGTGATGTAACTCCTAAGTTCTACTTACCACAAGATGTTATAACTACACCATCTTAACTTACCTCGAGTAGAAAATATTATAAGGGTAAACCACCAAGGCTCTAGCGGTTCCCTTTTTGCCTTCATTCTATTTACCTATAAGCGTATGCAGGTCTATGTATATAAGTTTTGGACTTAGGATTCATACTACAACTCACCTTTTAACATAAGGTCTCCAAGTTTGTGTGCAAGTCCACCTAATTACTTTAACCCTGGGAAACTTTATTTAGTTTACATCTATATAGCCATGGGGTCAGGTTCAATAATAGGTAACTAGTATAACTACCGAGTCCCGGTCATTCAATGGTTCTTAGAACTTGTATGTTGATTGTAATGAAAGCTCTAGTCCAAACAACAGAGGAATTTTGACAACGAGGACTTGTTTTAACTCTCGTTACCTCGACTTATCTAAAGGTGTTTCAACGAAGACTGAACTTAGTCGTACTGCTAAATCAAGATAACTTAGTGGGTGTGAACGAGATTTAATTTTGTCGAGTCATGGAGGGGGTCTATTCGTGACATTCTTTAAGTGGAAGGGATGGTCCACTGTTAGGAGTAGTTAAGGCTCTGTAACCACCATTAATGGCAGTCCTGCAAGTTACATTGTATTCACCTGGATTTTCATCCAAAGTGTCACACCGACTCTGCCCTTATCAAATGGATAACCTGTCTTTCGTACTCTCCACATTTACTCTAAGAAGTCAAGGCGTCGCTTAGGGTTTGAGTAGGTTCACATTTTTTCATTGTTGAGTTCTGCGAAGAGGCTCTACGTATCAATTCTTAGAGGCAAAGACTATTTTCATGGAGTTCGTTTCATTGTTGTAACATATGGCGTGGTCTGGTTCCTTAGTAAGTCCTTCCTTAAACATATTACCAGGGTTGACTAAATATGGTGGTGCATTTCGAAAATCGTTAAAGTGAAGCTATCATCGTTCTGTAATTACCGTTATGTTTATTTCTTCCTGTTGAAACCTCCTTTTCATGTAACTTCTCTATAATACTTTTGGAGTCATCCTCATTCCTGGAGAAGTTATTTTCTTTGAAGTTATCGACATTTCTCCTCTCGGTATAGAGAGAAATCATTAGTTTTGTTTTGTCTATGTTTCAAGATCTAGGGTTTTTTTGTAAAATCTTTGTCAAATAACGTAAGCCACGATCCATAGCCAAATATTCATGAGATTGTGTGGAAAGTTATTTTTCAGAAAGGATAACACCACTGTGTGATTTGTTTTCCTTGCCTTATATAGGAGTGACCCTACCTCCATAGTGTTAATAAAACTTAGTTGGACCTTCACCTGTGTTATTTTTCTTTATATCTAAATCATTTATGTTTGATGTCAAATAAAAAGTGATCTCTATAAATCTTGGAGAGCCCAAAGATGATACCTTGTGGTACATCCAAACCCTTGCTTATGTCAGCTACTATATTTTTTTTGGTCTATTCATTTAGATTCAAAGGATGGGACATCTCTGTATTATTTGTTGATTTATAACTACTCTACGCAGTTTGGTTCTGGTAGGCTAGGCTCAACCAGTTAGGTGTATTATTGGTTTCGTATGAAAGGATTATACTCTGTTTATGCCCAATATGTTATTTTCCATTTATGTATTACAAGGAACTTAATACAGCCGATTAACGCATTTCATTATTCGTTAGTTACTGTGTAAATATTTCCTTCTTATTAATCATTATTCATTTCAAGGATTGGTATAAATCACTGATGATGGGCCATGTTGATGCGAGGGTACCCATCAGGGATTTAATGCATCATCCTCCCTCAACCCAGCGTCTATCCAGTCAGAAAGCAGGGAGGAAAAAAATTACGAGCCGACAAATTAGAATTTGAGTATCACTTGAGCATATTCTGTTATTAATAATTACCATTATGTTGGTGTTTCATTTACCTTTCTTCACATAAATGCTAATATTTTTAAGATGATAAAACCTTTCACAAGAAGACTTCAGATGTTTCGTTCTTGGATTCGGTGTAAAAGGTATTTGAGTTCCCTTTGTAACTCTTTAGGTGTTTACACAGTGAAGGAATAATCTCAAACTCAGTTAATGGCAAGAAGTAGTATCCACTCGATTTATCATAGTGGCTAGAAAGAGTAGAATCTTCCCAAGCTTTACTCTTGAATTTTTTGGTCTGGATATTATATGTAATATTTCTTTGAAGGCTAATACACAGGACTTTTCCCCTGTCGATTTGAAATGATGTAATGACTGTTGGATACACTATATTCGGATTGACATCCTAGTCCCATTCCTTACTGTTGTATTAGATATTATATTTAGTATCAGAACTTATATAATTTGGAGATCTACCTTTTGTAAATCAATTCTGTTGAATAGACATATTTGCATTTAAAATTTACAAGTCCTCCATATTAGTTTACTTTACTTTGATATTCTGTGAATACCTTGGCTCTGTATCTTCCTCATCGTATGATGCGAAAGTGTAGTTTCTCCCTTACTTTCGATCTTCAAAGTAGCATGTGTATGATTAGAAGTCCAGTTTCACCTAATATGTTTCTGTATAATCATTCATCTATTGGTCTGTAGGCATATGACCGTAGGTTATCTTATTCAATTTCATTTGGTACTATAACGAGTTAAGGACGGGTTTCAGACTCTCTTATTCAGTATTTCCTTTATACAAATGTAGTTGAATGCCTATTGGAATAATTTATTTGCTTATATAATATGGTAACAGATCTTTGTATAAATGAGTTTTCGGTTGCAGAAATTTAATCTTCTTTTATTCAATAATGCCTACGCAAAGTACCAACTACAAATAGACCTATATATATATATATATATATATATATATATATATATAATTCATAGGGTCCATATTGTTTCATATTCCTTCTCATTCAATGTTATATGAGAAAGGAAGTCTCAACTAAGTAACATGATTTCTGAAACTTTATTACAGAGATACACATACGCCTATATATATAGACTTATTTGAAATCCAATTATACATAGATAGTTCCGCCTAGAAATTTAATTACGGGAATATAAACACACTGGTAGATAGATCTGTTTCAAGTCCATTTGTACATAGCTAGTTCTGCCTAGAAATTTAACTACAGAAGGAACATTTCCAGAATTTGGTCATTCATACCCTTTCAGTGAACAAAAGGAATTATAGCATTCGTTCAGAATTTAAATCAGCAAAAAGAAGAGTTACTCAATTAAATTCTCTTGAGTCGTTTGGTCATCTATTATAAACTTCGCACAATCGAGCAGATTTCATCCATGGAAATATTTCAATTTAGAACTAACAGATGCATTACATCAGTTATATAATCATTCAAACAGAGAAGGAAAATATTAACATATCTAAACTAGGTCGCGGGAAGATGAAGGGAACATCCAGGTTCCTCCCAACCGTAGAACGGGGCAGCCAAGTCACTTGTCCTGTTCACCCCCTAGCCTGACCATGAATCCATGAGGGCTAACTCGAAATTCCTCCTCAGTAGATGTCGTCATTTCTAGAAATCTCCTCCTTGCCTCACACTCAAAAAGTAGTGTTCATAACAACAAGAAATCAATAATATTTCCCTAGCATATTAGGCAGTGTCCTACCTCCTCACATATGTTGTATATAAAAACCAAAAATGCCTAGGTCTTTTTCCCTCTTGGGAATTTTCGCAGCTTTCCAAATCCATTATTTTTAGGGTCTTCCAATGGTGAAATTCCTGATTTTCCACTTGTAACAATCATCCCTGAGGTAGTTCCAACATGTTCCCCACTCATGGAGTCATGGTCGGTATGGTTGTTCCATTTGTCCTCCTGCAAAAAATATAAAATATTTTGCTTCATACAAGTTTCATAGTCAAGTAGTTAGTTGAGTCAGATCAGATCGTTGCCCAACAGTCATAACAATTCATTACAATTAACTAAATTCATAATTTCCATAAATGGAAAAAAAATTCCAAATTTGAATTTGCCAAAAATGGAATAAGTTTCCTAAGAAATTTCAAATTCAAAAATAATTTATTTTTGGGGATGTCACAAGATAGTATCATTAGCATACACTGAGAACTCGAGAGAGTTGATTTCTCTAGTCCACGAGTGTCACGGATGGTTGTTCCGTCAAGGCATGATTGTAGAGCAAGGCGTTTTGCTTCACGCTTCGCAATTACGACCACCATCATGAAGGTTCACATGGTGGTCTTTCAACTGAAGGGGAGCGCTCTTCTCTAGAGGAAGATGCCCTTGCCACTTTTGAACATGGCCATCGACGACGTATCATGGGAACTATTCAGAGAATAGTTCCAGGAGAGGTATCTTTCTGAGGAATTCGTTGAGCATCATCTCAACGATTTTGATGCCTTGCGACAAGGCAAAAGCACGGTGCCCGAGTACGAGGCCCGTTCTAGAGCTGCTTCAGTATGCTTCGCACCAAATTACCTAGAAACTTAAGGTCAAGAAGTTCGAGTTTGGCCTTATTGTTAGAATTCAACTTCTACTTCGGGTACCATGAACACAAGACTGAAGAAAGCGTGTTGGATTGTGGGGAGCAACATTACCAGCATTAATACCCATAGGAAGGGGTCATAGCATCTGGATCATCCGGACCCACTACTGTGGGAGATCTGGGCAAGGTCCATCAGCTTCTTGCAATGGTGAATAACCGCCAGGCAGAGCACCAGTCGACTGTGCTCAAGACGTCAGGTACTATCGCTGACCAAACCCTTAGTTTTTTTTTTTATAAGATCCCGGTGCTACCGAGAGTTTCATTTCTAGTGCAACACTAAAAAGGATTAAAGTAAAGGAAGTTGAACAGGATGAATTTATATTTGTAGAGATGGATTCAGGAGCCAAACATAAGATTGGAGGAAAGGTTATAGGTTGTACCCTTATCCTGGGAGAGTTTTTCACCAGGTCCAACCTGTACGTCAAGATCTTAGGATCTAATGACGTTGTTATCGGTATGGACTGGTTGGAATTGCATGAGGCAATACTCAACTATAAGATGAAACAGTTGAGCTTGGTTGATGATGACGGACAGAGACATGTGATTGTAGGATGGAATGAGGGAGTTTCCCTTAGATTCATCTCTTCCTTGCAGCTACGGAAGAGCATGCGCGAGGGGTGTAAGATTTATGTGATCTTTGCATTAAACTAAAAGGGAGTAGTGGAAGGTCTAGAAAACCTTCCGGTGGTGAGAGAGTTTGCGAGCATCTTCCCAGAGGAGTTACCTGGGATTCCATCGGAGAGGGAATTGGAGTTTACCATAGGCCTGAAATTGGGGACTGAATCGATAGAAAGAACACCTTATCAGATGTCGACCTCGGTGTTACAGGAGTTGAGAATGCAACTGAAAGAATTGTTGGACCCGGGATTGATACATCCAAGTGTGTCACCGTGGGGTGTGCCTGTTATTTTCATACAAAATAAGGATGGTTCATGGAGGCTCTGCATTGACTATCGTTAATTGAATAAGGAAACGATCAAGAATCAATATATATTGTCAAGGATTGATGATCTTATCGATCAAATGAAGGGTGCGACGATGTTCTCAAAAATTGATTTGCGATTAGGGTATCACCAGTTATGGATCAAGGAGGATGACGTCCCTAAGACCGCCTTTAAGATGAGGTTTGGAAATTGCAAGTTTACTATTTTACCGTTTGGACTGACAAACACCCCAAGGGTATTTATGAGTTTGATGAATGGGGTGTTCTGCGAGTACTTGGACAAGTTCGTCCAAGTATTCATTGATGATATTTTGATTTACTCCTGGACAACGGAGGAGCATGAAAAGCACTTGCGCTTGGTACTATAGTGTCTACGAGAGCACAAATTATATGGGAAGTTGTCCAAATGCTCATTTTATCAATGGAGGATTCACTACACAGGGCATGTCATCTCTGGTGAAGGTATCATCGTGGATCTAGAGAAGGTCGAGGCTATTATGGAATGGCCTACACCGATGAATATCCTAAAAGTGCATTTCTTCATGGATTTTGGTAGGATACTATAGACGGTTCGTCGAGGGATTTTCGAAGATAGAAAATTTGATCACGGAATTGCAGAAGAAGAACAAGAAGTTTGTTTGGACCGAGAAAGGCATGGAAGCATTTCGGAGGCTGAAAGAGTTGTTGACAAAAACACTGATACTAAAGGTCCTTGACATGGACGTGGACTTATTGGTATGCACTGACGCATCCAAGGAAGGATTAGGCAGAGTCTTGCTACAAGATGGTTGAGTGATCGCTTACATCTCGAGGAAACTGAGAAGGCATGAGGAGAACTATGAGATGCACTATTTGGATTTGTTAGCCATTATATATTCCTTGAAGGTTTGGAGACACTACCTTGCTAGATGAAAATTTGAACTAAAAACAGACCACTGTGGACTACAACACATCTTTACGCAAAGTGACCTGAACGCACGATAACGACGTTGGTCAGAATTGCTTAGCGAGTACGATTTTGAGATTTCTTACATAAAAGGAATAGTGAACCGAGTGTCAGATGCATTGAGTTGGAGACCACGCATATTTTAGGTGTTTCCTCTTCAGATGAATCTATGTGAAAAGATTCTAACTTTACAGCATGACGATGACTGGTACAAAGAGGTCGAGGATTTTATCAAAAAAAACACAATGATTGTACCAAGATTTGAAGGATTTTCGTTGACGACGATGGATTGTTGAGTTTCAAAAATTGGATTTACGTACCACCGAACGTCGAGTTGAGTATTTTGATCCTAAACGAGGCTCATAGAGTAGTGTACATGACTCACCCAGGAGTCACGAAGATGAGGGCTGACCTTAAACCCTTATTCTTTTGGAAGGGAATGAAGGTAGACATAGTTAACTATGTGGCCAAAAGTCTAGAATGTCAGTTGGTAAAGGATGAACATAGACATCCAACATGATTACTACATCCACATGCTATTCCAGAATCAAAATGGGAGGTTATTTCGATGGATTTCATTGTTAAATTTCCACTAATGGTAAGGAGACATGAATCGATTTTGTGGTAGTCGACACTCTGACGAAGAGTGCTCATTTTATTCCTGTGCGTACGACATATCAGGTACCTAGCATAGCTAGATTTTTTATCAGTGAGATTGTGAGGCTTCATGGCGTGCCTAAGAGGATTATATCCAATCGAGGATCGGTGTTTACTAGATGATTTTGGACTAGTTTCCAAGAGGCCTTGGGAACCCAACTTAAATTTAGTGTTGTGTATCACCCGGAGACTGATGGGAAAACCGAACGAACACACCAAACCTTGGAAGACATGTTGTGCATGCACGTGATGGACCAACAAAAGCATTGGGAAGAATTCTTGCCACTGGTAGAATTCGCTTATAAGATGGAGCCTTTCAAGTTTCTTTATGGGTGACCATGTCAGACTCCTTTGAGTTTGGATCGGCTTGAGGATAGGGTCCTAGTGGGACCGGAAGCAATGCAAGATGTGTAATATTAAATGAAAACTATAAGACAAAGGATCAAGGAAGTGCAGGATCGACATAAGAGTTATGTCAATGCACGTCGTGTTGACCGTAGTTACGATGTGGTGATCGATTATTTTTGCAGGTGAAACCGCATAAGAGTTCGATCAAGTTTGGAAAAGGGGATAAACTATCTCCTAGGTTCGTGTGATCCTATGATATTGTGGAAAGGAGAGGCTTGTGGCCTAATGACTGGACTTGGTTGATTCTTGAGGTGTATGCACGATGTCTTTCACGTCTCTTTTTGAGACTTTATGATTAGTGACCCTACACATGTTTTGACTTGATCACCTTGCGGGTCTCGGATGAGGGTGCGCTCACAGCTGAGTCAATTCAAATTTTGGATCATCGCATTTGATAGCTACGACGTCGAATGATAGATCAGGTCAAGGTCCATTGGGACAACTATAGTCCGCACTCGACGACCTGGGAGGACATACATGATGTGCACCAACAGTTTCCATTTTTTGTTTGATAGATATAATTATGACACTGTGATACATATTATTCGACACTTATAAACTGTGAAACTTTGGGATGAAGTTTATACCAAGAGGGGTGTATGTAACATCCCACTCTTGCATGCACTAAGCAAACTTATTCTTTGAGGACACTTGCTTGCGAGTGATCCATATTATTATACTATTGAGCACTTGATTATTATTATGAGGCATTATGGATATGATGACATGTTATTTTACTGTATTGACATAGATAGGTGCTATTGACTCGGTTCTCCTGAGTGTGTAGGATTTGGACCTCGAGCATGTTGAGGCATCGATGAAACCCTTAGACTCCGGATTGAGTCAGGGAGTGGACTATTGGGGTTTGATTGTTGTATATATATGACATATGTGCATTTGATTAGATGTTATGATTATGGATTTTATTCTTACATGATTAATTGATTATGCAAGTTGATGATAGCTTGCCGACCAGACTCACATGTGGAGTAGAGGGGTCATGCACGACTACCGGAGACGTTGAGGAAGAGGTGTGGACAACAACCCTGCCACAGCCTACTAGCACTCCCGCTGTGGCTTGAGCTGTAGGTTAACGATTACCTAGTTCGAGAAGACCCAAGATGTCGTGAGGGAAGGCTATGATAGTCACTCACAATGATTCTAAGGGGTGCGTAATAAGGCAAGGGCCTTATTCCTTAGAGTCCCTTAGTCTCCCACAAGATCACCTAGCGGAGTTTTTACTCTAGGGGTTTCTGATGTCTACCAAGTCCGTCAAGAGGTGAGTGGCACCCTTGGAGCATGTAGTGCATCATAAAGGGCATGTCGCACAAGAAAAATGGAAAGAGGTGAGTGGCGCCCTTAGAGCACGTAGTGCATACTGAAGGGCACGTCCCGCAAGGGAAACAAAAGGAGGCAAGTGACACCCTTGGAGAACTTAGTGCATCCTGAAGGGCATGTTGCGTTGTTAATTAATAAATGAATAAACCTAGATGGCCTTAGTACAATTAACGTGATAAGAAAATTTAAAACAATTTCCCTAATAAAATGTCGCCCAACGTCGAAAATTAAAATCTTGGTCTAGGTGAAACTTGTGGTAAAAGAAAATTATGTATGTAAAAATAAAAACAAAAAATGAATAAATAACAATAATAATCATCATTAATCATGTGTCGAGAAGGGGGTAAGTAATTCTATTAATTTATAAAAATCTTTTGGGGGATAAAATTTAAAAGGGGGGGGAATAATTATTTTGTCACTTATGCTAATTAAAAGTTTTAATTAAAAAGGAAAAAGGGAAAAGGTTAATTCTATACACCTGCCAAATTGAGTTTTAAATAAAAAGGGAGAAAGGGGAAATTTAAAGGAATTAGGAAACTAGGAAAAAGCGAGAAACATAAAAACAAAAAAGGGGGAAACACAAGGAAAAAGCAGAAAGTCTAACTTAGTAAGATATCTAGCATTTAAGAACTTTCTAAATTAAACTCAACTAGTAAATTAGTGAGGGGGAAAGTCATTAAAACTTGTAGGGGAATATGGGGAGACCTAGGAGCAATTCTAGGAATGATTTTAGGTGGGTGAGGGAAATAGGGGTAATTAATTAATTAAGTAAATTAATTTATGGTGCAATGAAGGGGATGGGTGACACTTGTACGGGGAGGATTATTATGAATTAAAATTTTTGAACAATGAATTAAAAGGGATTTTGGGAAAGTAGTTGACTTAGAAAATATATATAAAGGAGGGAGGAGGAGGATGATGGATCTCTCTGTCATGCATAACGTTACACTGCAAAAATTTATACTTGACTGACTTAGCTTTGGGAGTTGGGATACCCAACTCAGTGATGAGTGGTAGCTCGGCCTTGTGAGGCGAGCTGGGAGCTAGTTGATCTCTAGTTTTGTGTGCATGCCCCCTTTTCTACTCAGGGGGCTAAGGGGGAAGAAGAGTACCCCTAGCGTTGGCTGGGAGGTACCGGTGAAGTCTCATCGGTCGACAAGCGAGAGTGGTACAGAGCGCGTGGGACAATGACTCAAAGCGTACGACTTAGGCTATGGTACACTTACTTGATTATGCATGGTAGATTCTCATTACACCTCACACCTTGAATTCTGTATTTTTAACTGGGTAAAGAATTTGGTTGACTTAGCATTTTAATTGATAAACTTATTTCCCATAGTCGTAAGCTCGCTATTGATTGTTTCCCTTGGCCTTCGATCCCTACATGTCTTAACCATCTTATGGTTTATTGATTTGTGATGATTTGAGGATTTTTTTGCCTTCGTTCCTAGCTCATCAGTCCATGCCTGAGAAGTCAGCCAGGAGCCAGATATATGGTCGTTACTTTGGTGTTAATAGACCTATGGATCCAAATGCCCTACTTTTCTGTGCATGGATGATGAGCGAAGGATGTTCCTTCCAGTAGTCTAGCCTTGTTGGTTGTTCCAGGTAGTGTTTTGTCTTGTGCCTTGATGTGATTAATTAACCCTGCAATTTATTGATTGATGGTGAAGTTTATTTTTACTCTGCATTTTTATATCTTGTTGGATTTTCACTGCTTTTATTTACCTCTACAGTCTACTTTTGAAGATGATTCAGATTGCATTTTTTACCACTAGTTAAGATTGCACTTTTGCCTTTGTCAGACTGCAATCGTTTCTTGATTAAGATTGCATTTTTATTTTTGTTTGCCTAGCAATTTTGCCTCTTATTAGGTATGCATTTCGTTTGATTTGGAGGAAAATTTTGCCCAATGAATATATATATCTAGCATAGTTTTCTCCTCCATGAATTTCCTATGCCTTACTGGTTAATGGCGGCATATTACTTGTACTCTCAAGTTTTAATGGGCATATTACCCAAGCTTAGTTACAATCCAAATGTTACTATACTTGTAATCTCAAGTTTTAATGAGAGTATTGCCCAAGCTTAGTTACAATCCAATTGTTTTGGTACATGAAGCTCAGAGAATTCAAGAACTTACACTCTGAAATAAAGGACCAAGGGTTTCATTATCATTATATCATGCAGTTGCATAAGATGATGCCTTCACTAATCATGGTAATATTTCTCCTTGCATAATAAATCGTCATTTTTTTTTTATTCTTTGATTCACACAGAGAAAATGGTTTATCGCTTTTCTGGAATTTAAATGTAGAGTTTATGTGCAGACTTGATAGAGTTTAGGTGTGGGTTGGTACCAAATAATTTACTGGAAGTTTTAAACTTGATTCTTTCTCAAGGTAATGAGGATTTTCATGCTTATCCTCATACAACTGATACTGTAATTGTTCATTTCTCAATGCAAGCTTAATTGACATAATGGAATAGTTTATAGTTGTAGTTTCATATGGTTTATTTCTAAATGCGTTTGTCATATGGTAGACAACAAGTTATTATCACCAATTAGAGATTGCATGGGTTATTCAACCATTTTTGAATGTATAACTGTAATGCCCAATAAATACTAACGCCCAATAATAATTATGGGTTTATTACCATGTGAGGAAATCTAGCCCAGTACCCAATCATATGTTGCCATGCCACCACCACTATCTGGCACCTCGGATTTCTGAGATGGGAAGGAGAAGTTACTTTGCTATATTTATTTATATGCTTATTTTATATTCCTATTCCTACCTTTTTGGGGGGGGCACTTAAAGTTTGAAGCAACTATACTTATCTCCAAAAGCCAAATAAATAAAGCATTTCTATGTCATCAAGTTTATTATATACAATTCTATTTTATGTTATTATGATAGAACCGATATTGAGATTATGTAAATTGTTTTTCCTGTATGTGTCTTTTTGGCGTGTTGCTTGTGTTGGTATTTTTTTAAGGCTTCTTTGTTTGCCTATCCACATTTGTTCTCTATCTCCACGCTTGGTCATGATAATTGAAAGGAGTATGATTGTGGTTGGTTACGACATTACAAAAGAGTATGATAGTGGTTTAGGATAGATAAATATATAATGTATGTGAAAATAGATTGTCCTATACAAAAACTTGTTATAAAATTTCATGTAGAAGAGTTGGTTGAAGTTATAAGTTCTTCTTAATTTAATTTAAAATGGATCTAATCATAACCACATATTCATCAGTTGATTAACTACAGTTTAGTTGTTTGATTAACATAGGAGACTGTGAGTCGACATTACTTTGAGACCAAAATTCCATTCATAAAAAGTATGTAATAGAATCAATTTTGTAGGAGTATGGTCCTTAATATCATGAACAAGAAAGAATAATCCCTCTAAAACGAGTGCTTCCTTGGATAACTGATCAGCTTTGTAGTTGAATTCTTGTAGAAATGAGTGAAGGACACCTCTTCAAATTATTTTATTTTCTTAATGCTATTGAAAATACACCCCAACCCAAGTTAGAAAGATGGTCACCCCAACACATGGGGGCTTCTCATAACAACACTTAGACACATCTCAATGAAGGAATTTTTAATCATTGTTGATTGAGTAAATTCTTGGTCAAATTGGTTTATTAGTGTTTTCGTTTTTTTTTCTTGCGCAAGCTTAGTGGTCGAGGGATTACTAGTTTTATCAACTAAAACTATTGATAGCTATTAGTTAAGTGGTGAATAAGCACCTTGTGCCTTATGTTGAGATGGAAGGGGTGGTTGGTCATAGTCGTTTCACCTTACAGTTTTCCTTGTAGGGAACAAGAACCCTCTAGTCATTCACGCAATTTAATTTGAGTGGTGTCATCTTGTGTCTTATCGATCTATTGCTTGGGGCATGGGTGTATCCCTCTTGTCAGTAGCCCGACTTCTAGCGTGTTGATTTCATCTAGATTCCTTGGTCCATATAGGGTATGTAGCACCTGGGTTATTGTCGCACCTATCACTAGTTGGCGACATGATTCCTGATGAGGGAATCATGTTGTGCCCTATTGCATAGAGGTAAATGATAACTTGGTCGGATTTTGTGCTTCCCGTAGTGGGTGTTTTTTCTCATTGTAGTTGGTATTGTCATTGGGATTGTAATGCCTTCATGCGTTGGGTGTTGTGTGTCATCGAGGTTCTAGTTAATTTTTCATCGAGGTCGTTGTGTCGGGAAGGGGATGGTGTCCCTTAGCTTGTAGGCGTGGTCATGTTTGTGTCGGGTGGGTAGTCGTTTCTCTCTGACGCTTTACGCATGTTTTGTCAGTTTCTCCCATGCTAGTGTGTGGAGTTGTAGTTATCTGATTCCTGTTCTGCGGGCATGTGTTCGTGGTCAGGTTGTGTGGTTCAACTAT
>SNQJ01S0054089.1:77870-93641 GCA_010110895.2 Picea sitchensis
AAGAATATAAAATAAGCATATAAAGAAATATAGCAAAGCAACTTCTCCTTCCTAACTCAGAAATCTGAGGTGCCAGATAGTGGTGGTGGCACAACAGTATATGATTAGGTACTGGGATAGATTTCCTCATGTGATAATAACCCCATAATTATTACTAGGCATTAGTATTTATTGGGCATTACAGTTATATAGCCAAAAACGTTTGAATAACCCATGCAATCTCTGATTGGTGATAATAACTCGTTGTCTACCATATGACAAATGCATTCAGAAATGAACCATATGAAACTACAACTATAAACTATTCCATTATGTCAATTAAACTTGCATTGTGAAATGAACAATTACAGTATCAGTTGTACAAGGATAAGCATGAAAATCCTCATTACCTTGAGAAAGAATCAAGGTTAAAAATTCGAGTAAATTATTTTGTACCGACCCACACCCAAACTCTATCAAGTCTTCACATAAACTCTACATTTAAATTCTAGAAAAGCGATAAACCATTTTCTCTGTGTGAATCAAAGAATAAAAAAAAAATGATGATTTATTATGCAAGGAGAAATATTACCATGATTAGCGAGGGCATCATCTTCTGCAACTACCTGATATAATGATAATGAAACCCTCAGTGCTCTATTTCAGAATCTAAGTGCTTGAATTCTCAAAGCTTCATTTACCAAAACATTTGGATTGTAACTAAGCTTGGGAAATACGCCCATTAAAACTTGAGAGTACAAGTATAGTAACATTTGGATTGTAACTAAGCTTGGGTAATACACCCATTAAAACTTGAGAGTACAAGTAATACGCCCCCATTAACCAATTAGGGGCAGGAAATTCATGGAGGAGAAAACTATGCCAGATATATAAATTCATCGGGCAAAATTCGACTCCAAATCAAATGAGATGCAGACCTATGAAGAGGCAAAATCGCCAAGCAAACAAAAATCGAAATGCAGTCTTAATCAAGCAACGATTGCAGTCTGACAAAGGAAAAATCGCAGTCTTAACTAGTGGTGAAAAACACAGTCTCAGTCATCTTAAAAAGTAGAGTGCAGAGGTAAATAAAAGCAGTGAAAATCCAACAAGATATAAAAATGCAGAGTAAAAATAAACTTCGCCATCAATCAATAAATTGTAAGGTTAATTAATCGCATCAAGGTGCAAGACAACACATTACCTGGAACAACCAATAGGGCTAGACGACTGGCAGGAACATCCTTTGCTCATCATCCACGCATAGAAAAGTAGAGCATTTGGATCCATAGGTCTATTAACACCAAAGTGACGACTGTAGATCCGGCTCTTGGTCGACTACTCAGGCATGGACTAATGAGCTAGGGACGAAGGAAAAAATAAACCACAAATCATCACAAATCAATAAACCATAGGACAATCAAGGCATGCAGAGATCGAAGGCCAAGGGAAACAATCAATAGCAAGCTTACAACTATGGGAAATAAGTTTATCAATTAAAATGCTAAGTCAACCAAATTATTTACCCAATTAAAATTACAGAATTGAAGGTGTGAGGTGTAATGAGAATCTACCATGAAGAATCAAGTAAGCGTATCGTAGTCTAAGTCGTAATCTTTGAGTCATTGTCCTGCACGCTCCATGCCGCTCCCTCTTTCCAACCGATGAGACTTCACTGGTACCTCCTAGCCAGCGCTAGGGTTACTCTTCTTCCCCCTTAGCCCCCCGAGCTGCAAAGGGGCCACGCACACAAAAACAAATTAGATCAGCTAGCTCCCATCTCGCCTCACAAGGCCAAGCTACCACTCATCACCGAGCTGGGTATCCCAAATCCCACAAGATAAGTCATTCAAGTATAAATTTCTGCAGCTTAACGTTACACATGATAGAGAGATCCATCATCCTCATCCTCCCTCCTTTATATAGATTTTCTATGTCAATTACTTTCCCAAAATCCCTTTTAATTCATTTATCAAAAAATTTAATTCATAATAATCCTTCCCGTACAAGTGTCACCCATCCCCCTCATTGCACCATAAATTAATTTCCTTAATTAATTAATTACCCCTATTTCCCTCACCCACCTAAAATAATTCCTAGAATCGCTCCTAGGTGTCCCCATATTCCCTTACAAGTTTTAATGACTTTCCCCCTCACTAATTTACTAGTTGAGTTTAATTTAGAAAGTTCTTAAATGCTAGATACCTTACTAAGTTAGTCTTTCTGCTTTTTCCATGTGTTTCCCCTTTCTTTTTATGTTTCCCGCTTTTTTCTAATTCCTTTAAATTTCCCCTTTTTCCCTTTTTATTTAAAACTCAATTTGGCAGGTGTAGAGAATTAACCTTTTTCCCTTTTTCCTTTTTAATTAAAACTTTTAATTAGCATAAGTGATAAAACAATTATTCCCCCCTTTTTAAAATTTTATCCCCCAAAAGATTTTTATAAATTAATAGAATTACTTACCCCCTTCTCAACACATGATTAATGATTAATAATTATTATTATTTATTCATTTTTATTTTTATTTTTACATACATAATTTTATTTTACCGCAAGTTTCACCTAGACCAAGATTTTAATTTTAGACGTTGGGCGACATTTTATTAGGGAAATTGTTTTAAATTTTATTATCACGTTAATCGTCCTAAGGCCATCTAGGTTTATTCATTTATTAATTAACAATGCAACGTTCCCTTCAGGACGCACTAGGTGCTCCAAGGGTGCCACTCGCCTCCTTTTGTTTCCCTTGCCCGACGTGCCCTTCAGAACACACTACGTGCTCCAAGGGTGCCACTCGCCTCTTTCCATTTTACTTGTGCGGCGTTCCCTTCAGGACACACTACGCTCTCCAAGGGTTCCACTCACCTCTTGACTGACTTGGTAGACATCAAAAACCCCTGGAGTCAAAACTTTTCCAGGTGATATTGTGGGAGACTAAGGGCCTCTAAGGAATAAGGCCCTTGCCTTATTGTGCGCCCCTTAGAATCATCGTGAGCGATTGTTGCAGCCTTCCCTCATGCCATCGTGGGTCTTCTTGAACTAGGTAATCGTTAACCTACAGTTCGAGCCATGATGGAAGTGCTAGTAGGTCGTGGCATGACTGTTTTCCACACCTCTCCCTCAACGTCTTTGGTAGTCATGCATGACCCCTCTACTCCACATGTGAGTCTGGTCGACAAGCTATCGTCAGCCTGCATCATCAAAAAATCATGTAAGAATAAAATCCGTAATCATAACATCTAATCAGATGCACATATGTCATATATATACAACAATCAAACCCCAATAGTCCACTCCCTGACTTGATCCGGAGTCCAAGGGTTTCATCGATGCCTCAACATCTTCGAGGTCCAAATCCTACACACTCAGGAGAACCGAGTCAATAGCACCTGTCTATGTCAATATAGTAAAATAACATGTCATCATATCCATAATACCTCATAATCATAATCAAGCACCCAATAGTATAATATTCTGGATCACTCGCAAGCAAGTGTCCTCAAAGAATAAGTTCGCTCAATGCACGCAAGAGCGGGATGATACAGGTTTGACCTTGGATATTTCTAGGGTATTGGGAAAGTATCAATTTTAGGATGGATAATGAAGTTTCTAAGAGATCTGGGGATGAACAATGGGATTTGGTGGAGTAGAAGGGATTCATATTAGCAACAAAAGGAAGGAATATGGAAACGGGCTTGATAGGGAGGATTTATATGGGGCTTTGATGAATATAGATAACTTTTGGTAGATTAAGACATACTTCTCTTGGATAAGGGGACAAGGGAATAAAAACTCCTAGATCCTAGCACAATTCTATGAGTCAATGCCCTCTAGAAAGTTATTAGTTAACTTATCTTCAACTAGTGCCTATTGAAAAAAGTTCTTTGAATTTTTCTATAGATGATCAACCTTCTTTGGATATTTATAAAAGTGATTCTAGCATGAGGAATAGGGTTTGGATATCCAGTAAGGAGTTTTTGGAATGTATTGTTATCCTTCTATGGGAAATGGAATGGATTTGTCATCAATTTCATCTATGGTATAGGAAAAACACTCTTACCCGAGCCATAAAAGAGTTTAAATGGCTTTGAATCTAGTCTATTTCTAAATGATGGAGAGGCATCTTTTGAAGGTGACTCCTTCATATGTCATCTTAGATCTAGAAAGGGATCCAAAGAGAGATTAAGGGAAGGAATTGAGGGATGAATAAGTAAGGATGATCAGAAGGAACTTCAAGGATGGGGTAGAGAGTCCCACATCCCACTTGCTTAGAATAAATCAATCAATGGAGTTATTGAGGGTAAACAAAAAAATTAGAAGGGGGTCTTAGAGTAGGTTATGGCCCATTTAAGGTGTCCCAATGATCATTTTTTCCTTGAACATCAAGGGATGGGAAAAACCGCTAAGAAATTTTCCTTGAGAAGACTTATGGATCTTCAAAAGTTAAATATGATTTTGATCCAAGAAATGACAAGAGAGGGGAAAAACTTTGTTTTTGGATTTCAAAATTCATGGAAGGAGAGGGATTTATTAGGCTTGGATTTGGTAGGTATTTTAGAGGATTTGATGACTGGGTGGAGAACCAAATCCCCCAGACTGAATCACTTAGTGCTTTTTCATTTAGGGATTGGATTTTTTTCCATTCCAATAGATCTAGGGAACTACTTGAACATAGTAAACATTTATGGTCCATATGAGGAAAGGATATCCTTCTAAGATTATATATTGGACTAGGAGTTTGTAAAATATGATTATATGCTAATTATAGGTGGATATTTAAATATTACTACTAAAGATATGAAAAATAGGGTTTTTTTATAATGAAGGATCCTCTAGTTGATTACTTCCTATAAAAATTTGAAGATGTTAGGCGAGTGGATGTGGATCCTTTAAATCTCTCTCCAACCTAGAGAAATTTGAGGATCGGGAAAGAGAAAATTGCTCAAAGTATTGATAAATTTTTGGTGTTTGAATTAATGATGAATGATCCTAAAATAATTTTGTTTTATGTACAGGTTGGAGGGGACTTTGATCACCTCCAAATTCTCTTTCAAATAGATAAGGAAGGGGGAAAACCTTATAGTTATTTTAAATTTAATCCCCAATGGTTAAAAGATGAGAAGTTTACAAACCTTGTAGCTTTTGAGTGGGTGGGTTTTTATCCCTATTCAAGGGGATCAACTAGTATTCATGTCACAACAAATCTCAAAAGGTCAAAATTGTTGTTTCAAAGTGGGACTTTGACAAAATATCTAGAGAAGAGAAGGCTCACAATTTTGTGGAGAAGGAAATAGTTGAGATCTATTCTCAAGACTTTTTCCATAAGATATTTCCATAACTATGCCAACTATAGAAGAAGTATCGCTATTATATGGAAAATGTAAAATCATAATTGTAGTATGGATAATGCCTTTAAGGACTGATCAGGGGATCAAATTTTGCTCAATTTTCAAAGTTCTCGGAATGCGACGAAAATAGTGCCATTGCGTCCGTCTCGTCTTCCTGATTCCGGCGGTATATTTACTTTCTCAAACAGAGTCCATATGGAGGAGATATCGCGATCTGTCCGCCAAGCCAAATAGGCAAAAATTTTGGATGCTGACTGTACCTGTCCGTATAGTCCGTACAGTCTGTCTGATGCAATGCGGTGATGTGGTAGGGCCGTACCATCTGTACAATGACATGTTGATGGTGATGTGGACGGTGATTGGTTATTTGTTAGCCGTCGGGGTGACGTGTCTTGTTGACGACCGAATGGTATGAGAACACGTGAGAAACAAATGCATGGAAATGCGTGTCCCTCGTTGGTTGGTTTATATTTGTTATGTAAAATTGTATGTAGAAGGAGTCCATGGGGTTCGACCCGGGACCTCCCCCTCTATATAAACCTTAACAAACATCCGCCTACCATTACACCACCATATGTTTCTTGAAATGTATGTGGGGGTTAATTTATTTAAATTAACATATATGTGTAAGAAATTGAAGGGGCCTAGCCACGACCCGTGGTTCCATTGAATAAACATACGACCATGTTATATTATGTTGCGCATGAGGATTAAAACATAACCGCGAGTTTTATTTTATGTCGATTATTATATATATGTAAGCGATTGTGAAGCGGGTTTATGACCCTTGGTCATGTTATTATGCCACATGCTGCATTAGCTCGGTAGCAGAATCGGTTCACCGCGGTTGTCAAGCAGGTTAACCACTTTTAACAAAGCGGTCCCTATGGCCCATAAGCCCGGGTGCCAAAGGCGGTTAGGGGTTGGAGGCACCCTAACCATCCTACGATTTCCACCGTTGGCATGGTTGCGCCCAATGCTAGGTTTATACGCTTTAAAATGCATGTGAGCAGTTTAAGAAAAGGGGTGTGAATTGTGAACCGAGGAGACAACAAGCTTGGAGAGGAGACTTCCGGGAGGCCTATCTTTCTCATTTTGGTAGTTCAGGTGCGAAATCCCAGATAGGGGTTTTGGGATGATGGGAAACCATTGGAGCAGTCGGTTTTGTCAGTTTGAGCATTGTAAAGACATGTTTTTGAGTACTTTTTGAGCAATTAATAATAATAATGATCCATTGGAAATTTGGACCAGGGAGATGTAGCCCATAAGAGGGTGAACTCCTTTATCAATTACTATGCACATGTGTTTATGTTCAATGTTTATGTTGTTGTCTATGTGTATTTTCATAGTAATCCTTAATTTATGTGTTGCAAATTGATCATGTTGCTTTAAACACATAACATTTCACTTACAATAATTATTCAAGTTTTCAAGTCTTCTTCATTTTTAGATCAAGTTGGTATCGAACTCTTGGTTTTGAACTTGATTGTTTTGCAAGTTTTGTTTCTGATGCTCACAAGGTTGAAACTCACAGAGGAGAAGTTCAACTTGTGGAGCCAGTTCTTATCCGACAAGGAGAAGCCGTTTCATTCCTTATGAGTTGGAGAGACATTCTGTAATGCTTTGTGCAGAAGTCATGAACGTGTTCTGGACAAAGAAGAAGATCTCAGGTAGACTGTCATAGAGTTGAAAAAACATGATGAAGATCTTGTTGGAATGGACCATAAAGTCGCGGTGAGGCTCTAACCCTTCAATGCATAAAGAAGGCAATGGTGACAAAACTCAGTGAGATGGAGGTGCTTCTCACCACCCTCTCCTCCTCCATCATCATCTTCTTCTTCTTCTTCTGATTCGAAACATCTTCCCAATGGGCATAGTAAAAATCCTTCACAAATTCCATCATTAAATCTTGATATAAAATATTAATTGCTAATATACAATGGAGAATTTAATGCTGAAAAGTTAGATAATTGGATACATCAAATTGAAGTCTATTCTAGAATACAAAGTTCCAGATGATGAAACCAAAATTCGATTAGCTTCATTAAGATTAGATGGTTCATGGCCAACTTGCCTCACCAGAAAACTGCTCCACGGGACCTTCTTGACACGGGCCGAAGAATTAGCGTGCTCTTCCTCTCCCTTTCGGGATGTCTTACGGTAAACCTCGGTGACCTCCCTTTGAAATCAGGGAATTTCCCTATTGGGAAATCGGGAAAGACGATGTTATGTTTCATTGCCCTTTTCAATTCCCAAACCCCAAACCTTCTGAGCCAGCCACTGTCTCCCACTATGTCTTGTGGACCCGCCTTGCCACATCACCCGAGTTCGCGGATGTGAATCCAGCGATAAGAGCTCCTTGGCGTCGAGAATCGATTCTCCGACAGCGAGACCTGGTCGATGACACTGTCCTCCACACCTTTCGGAGTTACCACCCAACTTCGTCCTCGGCTTTTCGTCGCGTCCGGAATCGCGAATTCAGCGATTTCAGATCACCAGTTTCATGCGTTGCGGAAATCCGAGATCACGAAACTCAGATATCCACGCTCACCTAGTCGGCACCTTCTGGCTGGGGCGCCGCGTATGACACTTGTCTCCCCTCGACCTGTCGGAAATCGTGATTCGAGGGCTTCGTTTCCCTAATGCCTGATACCATGGTGATTGGGAACTCAGACCCTGGGATCTTCATCGCGTCCCTCAGATCCAGCGTACTCGATTGATTCGGGAAGTTGCCGGTCGTGATTTCAAAGAGTTGAACCCTTGCCTCCAGGAAACACCGAATGTCGAACCCCGATCCTAAGGGATCTTTGCATACGTGCCTCTATCGGACCAGCAGTTCCGGTCGATTAGAGTCGCGATTAGCGATTCACAGTGGCTCTCGCCTTAATCCCGACCCCGAATCTGCCCAGAGGCAACTCGATGGACTTCGATTCTCCACACCCGTGCTTAAGGGTTATTTCCCATGCAACTCCTCCACGATCGGGGCCGGTCCTTAGAGTTTTAGCGAACTTCAGGGTTTTCCAACCCGTTGATTCTCTTCCTCTTGAGAATTCTTCCGCTGCACCAGCTTCGTCCCTTGCTACTGAGGGAAAGGGCACTATCCCTCCTAAGCTTTGTTTCTCTCTCTCTCTCTCGACTCGCGGAGACTTCACCCTCTCTTCCTGTGCTCAACTGCTGACTCTCAAAGCGTTGAAGCCGATCGGACACAATGCAATCCTACTAACACCATTGAGTCCTCCTTAAACTGGAGCTTCGGCTCTGAGACTTCCAATTGAGCGCACTCACACGCATGGTTGAATAAGCTTAACAACTCGATTAGGTAGAGGCCAGAGCTTCAACTGATGGACCTCCTCAAAAGCACTCTATGGGAGGAATTATTTTCTATCGCGAGGAATCTCTGGTTGAGCAGTGAAACAATTGGAACTATCCCCTCATTCCCTCAGTTCTGAGCGATATGCAATCATTATCACGACATATAAAAGATAAGCATATAAAGAAGCAAACATGCAAGGCATAATATCAACAACACGAGGAGATCAAAACCGCATCCATGGATTTGGATCAAAGCTTTTCCTATTAATTCAGCTTATCGTACATGGAGTTTCTTCACAAGCTCTCATCGCTCTCTCTCTTGCTCTCCTCTTCTTTCATGCTGAATAATCATCAATTACACGAGGAGGGAGTTACTATATTCGTTTTCCCTTCTGGAAAATGAAACTATCTAATCTAACTAACCTATCTACCGACTGTTTAAAAATGTTAATGTCGCTATCGGTACATCACAAGTGTGCTCAGCTTTGAATACCTTTAGTAAAACGGCGGCAGAACAATAACAAGGTAGAATTCAAAATCACGAGAGTTTTGTTGGCTTGTCATTTGTCTCTTCGTCTCCTGTTGGTTAGCCAAAGGGAAGCGTGGATGCTCACCATCATACTCAAAAAAGGTTTCATGGGCTCTTTGTCCATGGCAGAACTCACCGCGGTGTGCCATGCTTCGAATTTTTGCCTGCGGTTTCGGTGGCATCACTCAGCGGGTGATCTTTCCACTTCACCCGGTATTCAAAATACTGCTTTTCTCACGGTCTTCTTACCTACTCTCTTGTCAAGTATGCATTCCATCTGAGGCTTTTGTGCTACTGGCAACTGGTTCTGCCATTTTATGACTGGTTCCTCAATATTTCCCGCTCCTGCATCTTTGACTTATATGGGTATAAATCCGAAATATTGAGAATCGGAGATATCCCAATGCCCCCCGGCAACTCAAGCTCGCCAGATTTCCCCCAAATTTCTTGGGGACTTTGCATGGCCCGATTTTCTTCATGCCAGTTTTATTATAGGTTCCCCTTGAGACCTTTCACTCGGAGTGCGCTAGAACCATGTCTCCAACTAAGCTGAAACATCTCTTCCTACGATGGAAGCTCTGGCTTATATTTCGATTAGGTCTTAGGTCGGTACTTCACCTGCGTGTGAAGTTCCCACATCGCCTCAGCGAATCTTTCCACACTCGCACTGCTAGTTTCAGCCCATTCTGACTCCCTGATCTCAGAAAATCCTCTCAGCTATGTCCCATACAAAATCTGAAATGGGATCTTACATTTTCGATTCTTACGTCGTTGTACATAAATTACACGCCTGATAGGATGTGATCCCCATTCTTTGTGATGCTTTCGATCCGCAGGGCTCATATGAATCCCCAAACTACATTGACTATACATCTTCCCATGCATGCGGATGGTAAAGTAGAGAACTGAGGCCCTTCATTGAGTCCCTAACTTCTTCATAGCGTCCTCAAAAACCTATGAACTTGGTATCCACAATAGAGACTATCATACCGGTAATCCGTAATCTGACGATCTCTTTGGAAAATAAGTTCGCGATGTGGGTTTGTCGCTTCAGTCTTATGAAACGCAGATAAATGTACCATCTTGGAACACATCCACCACAACAAAGATGGAATCAACTCCCTCGTTGTTCTCGATAAACCCAACACAAAGTCCATGCAAATGGATTCCCATGGCCTTCGGGTATAGACAGCGGTGATATAACCACAGTGATTTTGTTTCCACGCGCCGGCGTGTTGACAAATCCTATATCTGTCAACAAACCGTTTAACATCAATGCGCATCCCTGGCCAATATGTAATTCACTTTCCGGCTTGGTGAATGTCTTGTCGTAATAGAAATGACCTGCTAAGCCCCGTTGCTTCTGTTTACCAAATTCTCTCTCATAGAGCAATGCGGAATGCACAATTGATTGCCTTTGAACAACGATCCATCCTAAATACGGTAATCAATCCACGGAACTTCTATCCCACGAGGCCCGGGTTCGGTACGCCTCAACCAATGCTTCTCTGATGCATGACACATACATGTCCTTTAGATTTTCAAAACCAAAGGTTTTGACCCTGAACTCCCTGCAACAACAAGCACTTCCTACTCAAGGCGTCAACCACCTTGTTGTGATCCACGAAATGTGCTTGATCACGAAGGTGAAATTGTGCATGTATTCCACCCACTTTGCGTGCCTCTGATTCAATTTTTTCTTGTTTGGTTATGAATTGTAGATCTTGATTATCACTTTACAACACAAATTCCTTGGGTATCGGATAGTGCCTCCACTTCTTCAATTCACGGACAATGGCATAGATTCTTTATCATATGTGGAGTACTTCAATTTTGCATCATCCAACTTCGTATGGCGTATACAGCGAGTGCGTCATCTGACTTAAGACCCCTCCAACGGCATACCCAATAGCGTCACACTTCACTTGGAAGGGTTTATGAAATCGGTGACACTAACGCGCTTTCGGTTATCTTCGGCTTCAACAGATTGAAACTCCCTTCGACCTCGAACATCCACGTTGAAAAAATTTATCTTGGCTTCCTATCGTATGCATCATTGCGGCTAATCCCACTAAAATTTCGAATGAAGACTTTCGTAGAAGCTTGCCAAACCATGAAGCTCCTTACCTCGAAAACATTTCTTGGCGATGGCCAATTCGATCAGTTCAATCTTGGAAGGATCCATCTTCAATTGTTTTGCGAAATTACAAAACCAAATAAAATGAGTTGCATTAAGGAACACTTCTTCAAATTGATGAGCAGTTTCTCTGCTGCAGTCTTTCATCACAATGGCCAAATGCCTCAAGTGTTGACCGTCTTCTTGAAAATCGGTGTAGTCTAAATTATCGACCACAAACGCCAATGAATTCCCTTGGGGACTTCATTCATGAAGTATATAAAGTAGCGGCGGTTGTCAACTTAAAGCGGCATGACCAGCCATTCATACAAACCCACCGTTTGTCTTGAATGTGTTTTCCATTCATCTCCCTTTCTCATCTGGATCTGATGATATCGGCTCTTGAGATCTATCTTGGAAGTAATTTGCCCCACTCGGGCAATCAATGAAGTCGTCCATTCTTGGCGGTGGAAACACATGCGATGGTAATCTTATTTATTGCCACGGGTCGTACACATTCTCGACCTCCATCTGGGACTTAGATGCCGGATTGGGGTGTACCGGACTCGGACTTTCACGGTGGTCCTTATCCTCTGAATCTTGTACACGCCTTTTATGACTTCTTCATTTTATTGAGGTGTCAGTCTATGTGTTGCCTTGTTTGGTAAACTTGCTCGGGGTATGAGGTCAATGTGATGACTCACACTCCTCATTGGTGGCAATGACCGCGGCAGTTCATCCACAATGAATATCGTGAACTCTCAGCGGTTCTTGGATCTCCTCGGCAAGTTGTCACTCTTGGTCAGCGTGGACATTCTCGGCTTCGACAACAAAGAACCGTGGATCCTCATCCTTCTCTAGCTCTGTGAAGTTCTTTCCCACTCATGAAATTATAGTGCTGGTTACTTCGACTCCACGCTGCCCATAGCAGGAAGCAATGTATGTGTTTTCCATCCTTCTAAGGTGTATGTGTTCCCATCCTCCCATTATGAACAACACTTACGTCAAATGCCATGGTCTTCCCAATATTACATGACGGACATCCATGGGAATGACATCACATAGAATCTCATCCACATAATCACCCATTTTAAAATTTACCAAGCATTGTTTTGTAACACATACACAGTGTCCTTCTGCTTGACCATGTTACTTTGTATGGACTGGGTGTTTGTTCGTTTTCAACTCAAGCTTCTCCACCATCTGATTGGCTTGATTGTCTGTGCTCCAACTGTCCACTATAACCTTGCATTTCGATGTAGGTGTACGGTCGTTGAACAGTCTGCATCTGCTTGTGTCCTCCACCTCTTCCGGTTTCAAGAGAGAACTTTATGCAGCTGATGGTGACTTCCCACTTCCGGCGTCTTCATCTTCAACATCACCTCGCCTTCGCAACATGAGCATTTCCTCTGTCCATCTTCCCTCTCACGGACGATTAGCGGTAAATGATAAAGGTCTTTACCACCACGTGAAACGTAGTAATTCCTCCTCTACCTCTTCCTCTACCTCGAGATTACGAGGAAAAGTGTTGACGTCGACATATCCTCCTTGCTAATCATCTTACTGCCTCCTCGGCACCGGCCAATTTTATTTGCTGCCTCTGTTTTGAGGTTCCACCTCTTTCAGCTCTTCATGAGGCCTCTTTATCCTCCTTGGGCTTACGAGTTCTTTCTTGAATATTTGCTTTGCCTCTAAGAACATTACGCCCTTCCTCACTATCCACAGCGGCTTGACTTCTCCTCGTGCTAGAGCCATCGGGTATGCATCCTCAACTATGCGGATGATAACCATGCTCAACTCGTCCTGAAAATCATACCACAAGACCATTCGGATATCACTACTCACCTTTTAGTCATCACTCTCCGATGACCGGCCAGTATTGAGTCTGTAAAATTCCTCGGTGTACTCCTTCACCGATCATCATCTTTGTCGGGTTTTGCGCATTAGCTGGCAGTGATCACAGTAATCCCTGGAATGAACCCAGCCTTCATCTTAGCGATCATCCTTTCCCAGTTCTTGATTTTATGTTTGCCTTTGGAGCGTTTATCTGCACTGCGTCGTCCCACCATAAAGTGCATGTCCCCAGCAACGCCTGACTTTGTGACTTCATGCCTCACCTTCTTGTCCTCTTCGATGTCGCCGTGAGTGAGAGTAGGTATCGGTGCTGGATCAATCAGCGGCTCCTCATTTGGAGTCTTCCCTCATAGGTGGGAATATCCATCTTCGTCTTCAATCTCATCCTCGAAATGGATTTACGATCAACCTCGTCAAGGCATCGCGGAACCTCTTCTTGGTGAGCATTAGGCTTCCTCTTCAACCTCCGGGATGTTGAACTTCTGTACCCACTCCACCTACGGAACGATTCTTCCATCTTGGTGTAGAATCCATTATTTCAGTACCATCTGCGGTTTCCCTGCTGATTTCCTGGCGGCCTACCCACTTCGCCGGCCATCCACATCCTCACGATGGGAGCCTTTACGTCTTGGGCGGCGGTAACATCTTCTATCTCTACTTTGAAAACCCGGACCTCAGCTCGATACCACTCGGCCTTATTTGCCCTCAGCAGGCAAGCTGCTCCCCGGGACCTTCTTGACACGAAGGGCAGCGACGCTCTTCCTCTCCTCGGGATGTCACCCTGATGCAACACCTCGACGACCTCCCTATTGGGAAATCGGGAAAGACGATGTTATGTTTCATTGCCCTTTTCAATTCCCAAACCCCAAACTAAGGCGATTACTTTTTGTCTCCATGTCTTGTGGACCCACTTTTATACGTCCTCTTAGGTTCGCCCGGATGTGATCGATACAGAACTCGCGTCGAGTTACCGGTTCGTAGGATTGCAGTTTGATGACACCTATCCTCCACCTTCTCCGGAGGTTCCCTACCTTCGATCTCCGACTTTTCGTCGATGAGTCGCGGGGATCGCGATTTCAGCGATCCGCAGTTTATGCATTTGAAATCCAGAATCTGCATTTCGATATCACACCACCTGTTAGCACCTTTGCTGGGGCCTAACGCCTTAACACTTGTCTCCCCCTCATTCGCCCGGGGAAATCGCGTTGAGGAATTCCCGTTTCACGATGCCTGAACTCCACCGGTCCTTGCAAAGACCCAAACTCAGGCCCTCGGGATCTTTATACGTGTCCCCTCTCCGATCCAGCATTTTCGATTGATTGAGGAAATCACCGATCCGCGATTTCAGGGATTGAACCCTTGCCTCAAAGGGGAGCACCCAGGCGGAACTAGATCCTCAAGGATGTATGCGATGCCTCTATCGGACCAGCAGTTCCGGATCGGTCAGGGAACCAGCGGTCAGCGATTCATTGAGTGAAACCTCACCTTGTCAAACCCTGAATGCCGAAACCCATCCAGATGGACTTGATTCTCCACACGGATTCTTACGGGCTATCTCTCGTGCAACTCCTCCGCGATCGGACGGTCCTTAGGATTTCGCAACTTCACGGGGGTTTTCCAATAGTTGATTCTCTTCCTCGAGAATTCTTCCGGCGCACCGGCCGTCCCTTACTCTTTGAGGAAGGGCGCTATCCCTCGAGCTTTGTTCTCTCTCTCTCTCTCGACTCCTTGAGGAGACTTGGCGCTCTTCACATGCACCGACTGCTTGACTCTCAAAGCGACTGACTGTCCAGACCTATATGCAATCCTACTAACACAATTCAGTCCTCCTTCCCTCAGACTCGGCTCTGAGACTTCAGACTCGACCTGCACTCACCTGCATGGTTCGAATAACTCAACACAACTTCTGGGCAAACGAAGATGAGGGTTTAACTGTCCAGCTTCCTCAGCGCACTCTATGCGGAGATTCGACTGCACTCTATGCAGGAATCTCCTGGACAGACGGTGAAACAATTGGAACTTATCCCCTCATTCCCTCAGGTTACGAACTGTTAGAGAAATCAGAATAAGAGCTTCACTGTTGGACCTCCTCAACGCACTCTATGCGGAGGAATTCGACTGCACTCTATGCAGGAATCTCCTGGTTCGAACAGTGAAACAATTGGAACTTATCCCCTCATTCCCTCAGGTTACGAACCTGATATGAAATCACATACACAGCATATAAAAGATAATCATATAAATAAGCAAACATGCAAAGGAATAATATCAACAACACACAGAGATCAAACACATCCATGGATTTGAATCAAAGCTTTTCCTATTAATTCAATATCTGTACATGGAGTTTCTTCACAAGCTCTCTTCTCTGCTTTCTCTCTTGCTCTCCTCTTCTTTCATGCTGAATAATCATCAATTACACAAGGAGGGTGCCTATATTCGTTTTCCCTCCTGGAAAATGAAACTATCTAATCTACAGCTAACCCTATCTACCAGCATTTAAAACTGTTAATGCCTACTTATCTACATTACATCACAAGTGCGCTCAGCTTTGAATGCCTTTAGTTAAACGGCGGCTCAACAATACCAAGGTAGAATTCAAAATCTGAAGTTTTGTTGGCTTGTCCAGCTGT
>SNQJ01S0054090.1:0-11194 GCA_010110895.2 Picea sitchensis
TGCGGTACTTTAACACCAAATGTTTCTCTGAATCTTTGATACCCAACTTTGTGCGTAGGGTATGAAACAGATTCGTCATCTCATGCACATCTTGGTCCCTTTGCTGCCGCAACGTAGTCCATTGTATGTATTTTTCCTCATAGTTCCCCATGGGATAATATTGTTCCTTGATGGTGTCTTAGAAAGAATTCCAAGTGGGTGTGGCTGAGAACAAAGAGGGTTCTCCCTCACCCTCTTTCTCTGAGTAGGTTTCCCACCAGTCCTTGACATGGGGGGCGACTTTGAGGAGTGCGAAAATAATATTTTCTCGGTCGGAAAAGTCATGAACCGAGAAATATCCTTCTAATAGATTCAACCATCTATCTACGACATCTGCATCTATTTGGCCATCAAATATGGGAATGTCAAAGTTTAATTGTACCTTAAAAGGAGTGGCACCTCCAGAGTGGCTGCTGGATGTCGATGCACCGCCAGTCGGAATCCGTTGAAAAATCTGGGCAAAGTTGTCCATCATCGCATTCCTTTGTTTCTCGAGGGCCTCCTCGAGCAACATTTTGATAGGATCTCCTGCTCCCTCATCTTTCTTTTCTTCCCCCATGGGTGGTCGTCGGGGTTTGTGAGGCTGATCTTGCAAAGGTTCAACCAGATCGAGCCCCAACTCCTTATACCCCGATCTCATTGGGGACATGCAAAGAAGGATCGAGAATGAGAAGACTGCTCTGATACCACTGATCCAGATTTATGTTGGAACACAATGAAATACATAAATACACATAAACACATAGATGCAGCGGAAATAAGACTTCATTTCATTAATAACAAATGACTGAAACATGCTTACAGACAGAATGGGAATAAACTAGCTAGGGCGCTGGTAGCTTATCTTTGAGAAGAGATGTGGCCGCTACTCGCATTCGTGAGAAGATGATTACAATGAGGCTTTGAAGGCCCTTTTACAATAAACAAGAATGCCAAAAGTCCTAGACATCCAAAAACCTAACCCTGGGAGATGAAGCGCCAAAATTCATGTGGGCCCCGTTTGGGTAAGTTGGTACATCAACTTCCTGGGGTCGTAACTTTTACATACGATCTCCGTTTTAGGCGTATGATAGCCCATTGGAAATATCTATCCGAGGAATACAACATTTTGCACAAAATTTCATGATGAAATTTTGTGGCCGCAACATACCCCAAAAAACGTCTTTTAGGGCCTCAAAATGGCTCCAGAAGTTCAGGACCCGAAAAACTGCTAAAAATAGTAAACTGTGCGAAAACTAAAAAACTGAAAGAAGCAATGGTGGGGGTCCAAGTGGAATAGGTGGGTGGCCACCAATATCCACTTGGATCAGATATGCTTTGCATCCTTCCAATATATCTCATGCAGCTCCTGCATGAACTTGGAAACTGCGCCAACTGCATATGAGAGGTCTGTTCTGGAGTGTGTGAGATACAAAAAGCTCTCCACTAGCTGTCTATATAGTGTGATGTCAACCGGTGGAGTCTCCCCACTATCCTTAAGTTTGACTCCTTATAGGAAAGGAGTCGGAGCATACTTGTAGTCTGTCATGTGAAATCTCTCAAGGATATCTCATGCATACTTGGCCTGAGACAGTTTGATGCCTGATGCATCCTAACTGATCTCAAGTCCAAGGAAGAAGTGTAGCGAACTCATGTCTGTCATCAAAAACCTGCCATGTAGAATCCTCTTGACTGTAGAAATCACTGAAGTCTAGTAGCTGATGATCAACAAATCATCAACATATAGAACTAAGAGTATAAGTGAATCATCCGTCCTGAGCATGTAGACATTCAGGTCTGATTTACAATGTACAAAGTTCTGTGACAATAGGTAGGAGTCCATATTGGCATACCATGCCCTCAGAGCCTTCTTGAGGCCATAAAGAGACTTCATTTGACATACCAAAGATGAGTCCTGCATAAATCCATGGGGCTGCTCCATGTATATCTCCTCAGAGAGATCACCATGAAGAAATTCATTCTTCACGTCCATCTGATGGACTTCCCATACCTTGGTTTTCGCAATGGCAAGTGCCAATCATATGGAATCCATATTCGCTACTCGAGAGAAGGTCTGATCATAGTCAATACCATGAACCTGATGAAAGCCTTTGGCAACAAGCCTGGCTTTGTATTTTCTAATATGTCCATCTCCTACGCTCTTGGTCCTGTAGACCCATCTACATATGATAAGTTTCCTCCTAGAAGGAAGGGGAACCAGATCCCAAGTCTGGTTCTCGAGGAGGGAGTTGTACTCCTCTTGCATGGAGGATTCCCAAAAGGGATTTCCAGTAGCCTCTCCATAAGAATGTGGATCTGAAGACTGAACCAATTAAATATTCCTAGAGGGAAATGGTTTAGTGGCAGTGAGTGCAACATGAGGCTCCTCAAAATCAGATAGAGTCCTCCTAGTATCGACTGGATCACCAAAGAGATCCCATGCATCCTGAAGAGTAATCTATGTCCACTTGGGCCTCTAGTTTGTCTCTGCAATTGCATCTGGATGCTCTGAATCTGCATCTAACAATACTGACTCTGAATCTGAATCATATAATTCCTCTGAATTAGAATTCTCATCTGAAGAAGATTCATCATGTGCATTCTCATCATCTCAGACAGGTGGAAGAGTGAAGGTGTCTGCATGTGGCTACTGAGGTGCATGTGAGACACTTTCCTCGAATTGGACACTTCGCTCAATGATGATCCGGTTGGAGGAAAGGTCAATAAGTCTATATCCCTTCACATCATCGGGGTAGCCAAAAAAAATGCACTCAGTTCTCTATGGATCAAGTGCCTTCCTCTTTTCAGATGGAATCTTGGCCCATGCATGTGAACTGAAAATGTGAAAGTGGGTCACTTCTGGTTTGAGGCCGCTCCAAGCCTCATAGGGGGTCTTATCCTTGACAAATCTATGGGGAGATTTGTTTTGGATGTATGTTGCACAATTAAGTGCTTTGGCCCATAGTCTTTATAGTAGTGACTTTGCATGCAACATGCAAGATGCCATCTCCTTTATAGATCCTTTTTTCCGCTCAATAACTCCATTTTGCTGCAGAGTCTAGAGAATTGTGTGTTGCAATTGAATACCTGCCTCATGGAAAATATTATGGATCTCATGATTTATGTATTCTCCCCCATTATTAGTTCATAGAACTTTGATATGCTTTCGGGACTGTGTCTCAACCAAGGCTTTGAAATATTTGAGGTGTTGAAAGACCTCAGATTTTTTCCTGAGAAAGTAGATCCATGTAAAATGTGAGAAATCATCAACAAAAATGAGAACAAACCTCACTTTGCTGATGGATGGATGAGGAGAAGGACCCATAAGGTCATTGTGGATCAGATCTAAAGGTGTGGAAGCTCCCTGAGACTTTCCTTTCTTGAATTTCTCTTGAGGGTGTTTTCCAAGAACACATCCCTCACATACTCCCTTGGAGAAATGGATGTCTGGTAGACCATCAACCAATATTTTCTTTTTAAGTTGTTGCATGTATCTGAAATTAAAATGTCCAAACCTTTCGTTCCATATCCTACTACTTTCATCAGCATGAGTAAGCAGTAAAGTAGAATCAGGTTCAATAAATTCAGAAAAAGTATACAATCTAGACTGATGATTTACCTCACCGGTAGAAACCCTAGAGTGGGTTTGCATGCTGTAGATGTCGACGGAATTCGGTGTGAATATGAATTTCTTTCCGGTGCTGAAATTCTTCATCTAATACACAGAGAGAAGGTTGACATAAAGTTTGGGAACATGCAACACATTCTCGAAGCTTCTGTGGGTGAGTTCAATCCTTTCTTTGCCAGTGAATTCGAAAGAAGAGTTGCCCCCCATCAGAATAGGAGGACCTTTGCATGCATCCAAAGAAGAATATACTTCTTTTGAGGCAGCCATGTGATGTGATGCTCTTGAATCTATGATCCAAGCATCGAGAGAGGAGTTTATGGCAATCAAGACATGACTAGAATTGCCTTTCTTGGAATTTGGATCTTCTGGCTTCTTCTTCTTGGCACCCTCGGGGATGCGATCTCCAAGGTTGTTTTTCTGAAGTATTTGAGACATCATTTCTATTTTTTTTTGCATGCATGCAGATTCTGGATGAAATCCTTTGTGACAATACGTGCATTTCTCCCATTTTCTTCCCTTTTCCCCTTTGGATCTGGAGGCATTAGTTAAGGGTTTTGTGTACCCTTTCTTCTTCGAACGTGCATGATATTTTCGTTTGTCTTTATCTTTAGATTTCTGATATTTGTGGCTTCCATCTTGCACAATGAGTGCATGTGCCCTTGGTCCTTTGATTGTGCCCATGTTGATGAGCTTAGTTTACTCTTGTGTCAGTGATTCGATAAAGTCCTCAAGAGAAGGCATCTTCCAGGTGACTCTAGAGGTGAATCTGACAGAATGGAATGCGGATACGAATATAGAGAATTTAGGAACAAGCTTGGAGATAATGGTGAGAACCATTTGTTTCTCCTCCTTCGATTTATCAACCCCGCAAGCTTTGAGTTGCGACAGTAAATACTTGAATTTTGTAAAGAATTCTTGGATATTGTCAAAGATTTTTGGATCCAATGTGAGCAGTTCCACCTCCAACATGTGTCCCCTCATCTCATCCTAATTTCCAAACATCCCTTCCAAGGTGGTCCAAGCTTCATTGGGAGTATTACAGGAAGACATGTGAAAAAGGAGATTGGAAGAAATAAGACTGCAAATTGTTTCGAGTGCCTCATCCATGTGATTTAAATACTTGTATTTTTCTATGGTTGATGTTGGTATTGTATCTGTATTCAAGGTTAACCTGTACAACCCTCTGGTTCAGAGATGTATGGCTATTTTCTCCTTCCATGAAAAGTAGTTGTAAGGTGTAAGAATGAATTCTTTTTGGAAATCCATCTTTCCGCTATCTTCAATCTTTTGTACCTGCAAATTTTTTTGGTGTAGCTTTTTCTTAGCAGTCCGTCGGCTCTAATACCATGTAAATGTGTTGAACATGTACATAATATATCTAGCTAAACAATAATACACACATTTGCAGAGAGGTTTTGAGAAAGAAGAAGAAGGAGAGAAAGAATGAAAGAATTCTCATTAATTGTTCGAATAATGAAAAATTTACACATGATATACTTTCTATAACTCAATGAGTGCACACTGGAGGAGTACCAATGTGCCATAGTGGTTTTCTAGAGTGAACTAGACACACCCCAATAGTTACGGGAGTGAATTGCCACCTAGTCTAGTCTCTCATGCAGTTACGAGAGTGAACTGCCACCTAATTGAGTTAACTAATCAACTAGTCTTTAGTTAATTGACTGAACAAAGAGTACTGAGGAGTTAACTTAGGAAATCAAGGGTAATGCACCAGTCCGATGATGATCCCAAGGCAAGTTCACATTAGCTGGTGATGATCCCAATGTTGCATGGTGACAAAACCAATGCGACATCTAAACTCAACTCAACTAGTCAAACTAAAGTGTCAATTGAAAGAGAATATTCTCCCCTAAAATATAGGAGGCTGGATAATGACTAATTATGACTAATAAACAAGGAAAATAACTTAGGAAAAAGAAATCCTAGGTGTGTGTGAAGTAACTCCAACATGTTTGATTTAGTTAAAAAGGGGAAAGTTCTAGAAGGGCATAAAGGAAGAATAAAAGGATGGGTATCTCTTCACTTTGATATTATGTTTTGGATTGATCTCTTTGGAGTGCTCTTGGAGCCAAGGTTTTAGTTAGGGCTTTGGAAAAATCTTTCCATTGTAGTTTAGTTTCGGTGGTGCAATATCCACCCTAGCTAGACAAGGAGGAGAACCCATCCATGATCTTCACTTGAGCTTCATCTTCTGGTTTGGCATCATCTTGTAGAAGGTTTGAAGGCTAGGAGTTATCCCTTCTACAGTGTGGAGAAAGAATCTCCATCTATTGAGACATTGGCACTACTCTAAGTTTTGGTTTGCATATTTCTTTTGTGTTTGATATATCATAGCCGCCATAGCAACCATAGAGATTGTATTATTGTTGGGGTTTTCATTTATAATAAAATGCCTATGTTGGATTTTCTACTTTCTTAATATAGTGGATGCATGTAATATATTTGAAAAAATATCTTTAATTAACTTAAATACATGTTAAAAGTTATCAACCAACATTAACCATTGTATGCAAAGCATGGACAAAAACATACAACTAAAAACAATACATTTGAACAACAAACACAATATCCTAACCTAGGCTCTATTGGAAATATTAACATAGAGAAGTCTATTTAAAGAGATTGTAACACAATTGAAACACATTAAGAGAGATCAATAATACACCTTTGATGAAAATATTACATCATTAAATCATAACACATACATAGAAACATGATACACATTATATACACATGTTATAAAAAAATGATACATGTCAATAAACCCCCAAATGGACAAGTCATTGGAATGCAATAAATACCATCACATACTACGTGCCTCTCACCTTTACCTCATAGAATGGAAATCATAAGTATAAATACGTGTGCATTTTTAATGTAGTTCAACCTTATCATTATCACTCTAAGCATTGCCTACTTAGGTTCATAAATGATCCAAGTAATCATTGCATCATTAGAAAAATAGATTAAATAATAAGTTAATGGAATTTATGGTAATGTGCTAAATTTTGGGAAATATTATTTGGCCTTGAATATTTGCTTTGTCTTAGGGTATATGGGAGAAACACTATTTGGTTCTACAAGTAGTTGGAGTTACGGTAGCAATGGAGTTTAAGTAGAAAGGAAGAAAAATAGATATTATAAAACAAAATAACAAAAATTGGCATTGGTTTTAATTATTTGTTTATTTTGTGGTTTAAGATTAATATTTAATTTTAATATAATATAATTCATTATTTACGATTACTAATTTAGAATCAGAACAAACACACTTTTCATAAAGAACATAATTATAACTACAATGTGAAAAACAAGGGAAATAACTGTTAGTCCCTGTTGTTGATTAAGGTTGGTTGTCATTGATGTCAACCCTTGAAGAAAGCCCCACAACACAAAGGTTTGGGTAATGGACCCAAGATTGTTTGATGTAAAGCTCATTATTGTCTCGTCATGGTTGATAAGAAGTAAATATGGATGAACTCCAAAGTGGTCCCCTTATGGTGAAAGCCCTCACGGGAAGATGCTTTGCGGAGTAAGAGAACCCATGCTTAATTCTGGAATAATGAGTTGAAGGACAGTGAATTTTTTAGGGAAACTATCCTAGATAGATAGTGCTTGTCATTCCATTTCCGGTGGTATGTGGAACATCACATAACTCCTCACGGTTAGAGAGTTATGACCATACAAAGTTGGAGAACCCCTCATAAGTCTTCTAGAAGCCCCCAAGGGTCAAAGTGCTTTGCAAAAGAAATTATTTTAAATAAAGAATCGCTAAAATAAGGAAAGTTAAGGCTACATGAAGATATAAATAAGAGGCAAAGCTCACTCAATAAACACACACTAGTACATATTGTATATCTATTTTCTTGTGTAAAGATTCTTGTAAATATTTGTGGATACATCTGAAGTGGCAAACGTCTAAGGTAGCACAAAGGGTTGATGGAAAAATTCTCGTATTCACAGAAAACCCTATTTTCTGAGGCATACGCGGGCTATTTGTGTATAGGGTGCGTATGTATGTGGGCTGGCTGTGTATAGGGTGAGTATGTACATGGGCTAATTGTGTATAGGGTGAGTACATGTTGATAAAGCCACGAAACTTGAGAAGATGAAGGTGCAAAGGTTCTAGATTCTGAGATCAAGCTCCCAGGAAGGTCTAGAGTGCTCAGATACATTAGATCCATCCATTGGTTCGAAAGGTATGTCTTATTTCTATGAATAGTTGGATTTTGATGTATGCATGAGGAATGACAATGGAGATTTGAGGATTCTCCCTAGAGAGACTAGTGGCTACATGGGATCTTCTGTATAGGTCAGATCTACAGAAATACAGTGATGGTATATTTATCATTGATACTTCTTGTTGAGGCACATCTTGTATTTCTTGGCATATGGCTAAGAGTTTTTATGGTACATGGTTGAGATCTTGTATTTATTGATGTATTGAGAAATTGAATATCAGAAAGGGGTTGATGACTAAGATCATGTGAGGGATATTATACTTGTTCATGATTACACATACCTATATGGCACATGAATAGAGAAATACATACTTGCTTTGAGTAGAGGTTATGCATGAGGATGCATGCACAGGGTATAGTTACAGTCTGGATACAGTGACAGGTTACAAATCTATGTGAAAGAAGTTATAGAGGGTCAAATGTTTTCAAGTGAAAGGAAACCATAGTTTCAGAAGGAATACATGGGCTGCATAACAGATAGGGCGCGTACATACATGGTCTGCATCACTACAAATCACATATTTGTTGTATTCTTGTAGAAACATGTTCAGTTCAAGTATAGTTTGATTACAAGGTAGTTGTACAGATTGAATACAGGGCAGTGGTACAGGTTGACACAGTTGTACAACAATATATCTCACAGTGACAGGTTGACAGTGGTTCCATCATTCTACTTCTACTTCAGGGTGGTTGAATGGTGTAAGGATAGGTGGTTGTAGCCACGTTCCGGTTGTATCCGGAGAACATAGGGGGTTGTATCCTCCTTCTGGTTGTAGCCAGAGAATTGGGGAGTTGGAGCTTTCCTCAGGTTGTAGCCTGAGACACTAGGGGGTTGGAGCCTCCTTCCAGTTACAGCTGGAAAACAAAGGAATTTGGTGCTTCCGATGAATGTAATTCTTCAAGACATATAAGAAAAATAATTCCGTGGTTTTCTCCCGATTTGGGTTTCCACGTAAAACACTGGTGTACTGTGTATGTGTGTGATTGTTTATTTCTTATTGCTCATTATTGGATAATAATTCTACATTGATATAACATTTGAAGAAAAAGGATTATAACTATGCTATTACTGATTCACCCCCCCTCTCAGTAATCCAACAATTGCTATCATAGTAGGTTCCTTTAAAAATTAGTTTAACCACTAAAAGGTAGATCATGGAGAGTACCAACCCGTATAAAAATGGAATACCGCAGTTTGATGGACATAAGTATGCTTTTTGGAGCATAAGGATGAAGACATATATACATGCACATGGATTTCAAGTTTGGAAAGATAAGCAGAAGAAACATGGTTGGGATGTTGATAGTGGGTGTTCAAAACACATGATAGGTGATAAAGACAAATTTCTTACATTACGAAAGGAAAGAAATGGATCAGTCTCCTTCGAAAATGATAATTCATCCAAAATCATTGGAGAAGGCACGGTCTGAATTGGGAACAAGAATGAAAAGGCACAAAACGTTCTACTGGTAGAAGATATGAAATATAATCTTCTAAGTGTGAGTCAAATGTGTGACCAAGGTCATAAAGTTACTTTCGATCATGAAACCAACCAACACTTTATGCAAGCATTGTCAACAAGGAAATCAAACAAAGACCAGGTTCAAATCAAAGGAATATTCAACAACAAGACCACTGGAAATTGTGCACACTGATCTAGTTAGACCAATTACAACAAATGGCTTAAAATGTGAGAGATGCTTTATGTTATTAGTGTTGGATTAATGAGAGGGGGGTGAATTAGTAATAGCGTAATTATAATCATTTTTCTTCAAATGTTATATCAATGTAGAATTATTATCCAATAATGACCAGTAAGAAATAAACAATCACACACATACACAATACACTAGTGTTTTACGTGGAAACCCAAATCGGGAGAAAACCACATAATGCTTTTTCTTATATGTCTTGAAGAATTACATTCATTGGAAGCACCAACTTCCTTTGTTTTTCAGCTGCAATTGGAAGGAGGCTCCAACCCCCTAGTTTCCCAGGCTACAACCTGAGGGAAGCTCCAACTCCCCAATTCTCTGGCTACAATCAGAAGGAGGCTACAACCCCCAATGTTCTCCGATTACAACCGGAAGGTGGCTACAACCACCTGTCCTTGCCCCATCCTGCCACCCTGAAGTAGAAGTAAAATGATGGAACCACTGTCACACTATCACTGTGAGATATATCGTTGTAAAACTGTACCAATAAATCTGAACCATGCATCAACCTGTACCTCAACCTATACCATAAACAAGTGCATCAACCATGCACCAACCTGTAATCAACCTATACCATAAACAAGTGCATCCAACCATGTACCAAGTATGTACCAATCATGTGTCAACTACGCATCAAGTATGACTCATCAATATGTACCAACATAATCAACTATACACCTCATGTATGTGTGCCAACTCATCAACTACTTGTCTTAACCATGTACTCAACATGTACCACAACCAAAATCCCTCATCAATTTCATCATCCAAATATGAGTTGTAGCTCTGTAATAGACCTAGTGTATATGATCACATTCTTGCAAACCTTCCTTAACTTTAAAAACAAGAGACTAGCATTTTCATCAAACTTTTCTTTAGTCTCACATGTCTAGATTTGGATTAGTCAAAAACCCTAACTTGAAGTAATCATAACTTTGAACCTGTAATGTATAAATATGTGAAACTGATACACAATGTTTTTCAGTGTGTTTTATGCAATTCCTCCAAGTGTCACTACTTGGAACCTCTCAGAAAAGGATTTATAGCAAAAATGACATACCTTGCTGAATTCTGGATTTTTCTAGAGAGCGACCTTGTAGAGCGTGCCCCACACAAAATGTTTGATGAATTGATCTAAAACTGTTACAAAGAATACTACAGACTGGACCCTAACCAAAACATTTTATCTCACTGAATTTGGATCTGTTATGAAGAAGTTATGACGTTGTTACTCGAAACAACTGATTTTGACTAGTTTTAGGACTAGCCACAAACCCTATTTTCCACAGAGTGTAACTCCCAAAATACAATGACCCACAAGTTGAATTTTTTTCCACACATACTTGGATATGTTTTCACACTTGCATAGAAATTTCATGGTCTGAATCATTATATAAAAAAAATTATATCCAAAATGGTGAGATGATCTGTAAATAACATACCTTAGAAAACACCATCAAAAGAATTTATCCTTCCTTGCATTTCAGCCTTCTTTTCTTCACCTTCACTCAGAATTCCGGTTTAGATATTCTTGGTTACCTCAGACACATATAGATATTAAATATGTTCA
>SNQJ01S0054090.1:12667-56211 GCA_010110895.2 Picea sitchensis
GAAAAATGACACTTGGGAATTGGTTCCAAGACCAAAGAATAAGAATGTGATCGACACAAAATGGGTTTTCAGGAATAAATTGAATGAAGATGGACAGGTGACAAGGAACAAAGCTAGATTGGTATGTAAAGGATATGCACAGAATGAAGGAATTGACTTTGAAGAGACATTTTCCCCAGTTGCCAGAATGGAAACAATCCGTTTGCTTTTAGTTTATGCATGCTCTAAAAATGTTAAAGTATATTAGATGGACGTAAAATTATCTTTTCTGAATGGGGAACTTGAAGAAGAAGTCTACATTGAATAACTAGAAGGATTTCAATTGTCAGAGAACACATATTATGTGTGTAAATTAAAGAAGGCCCTGTATGGTCTAAAATAGGCTCTTAGAGCATGGTACTCTAGACTAGATAAGTATTTACAACAGGCAGGGTTCAGAAAAGGAAGTGCAGACAACAACCTCTACATCAAGGTAAGTCAAGGTAATATTTTATTAATTGAAGTTTATGTTGATGATATTATTTTTGGTAGTGATGATGACAGATTAAACCAGAAATTTGCAAAAGATATGAAAAATGAATTTGAAATGTCGTTACTTGGAGAAATATCCTTCTTTCTGGGACTTCAGATACGTCAAAGAAACCAAGGAATTTTTATTTCTCAAACCAAGTATATCAGATAAATGCTAAAGAAGTTCAGAATGGAAGATTGCAAACTAGTTATTACTCCCATGCAAACCAGTTGCAAGTTGAGAAAAGATGATGATTCGAACTCTACAGATCAGAGGCAATACATGTCAATGATTGGAAACCTACTATATGTGACAACATCTAGACTAGATGTAATGCAGGCAGTTGGACAAGTGGCACGATTTCAAGCAGCACCAAAGGAATCACATGTATTAGCAATGAAGAGGATTTTCAGATATCTCAAAGGAACATAAGAGTTTGGATTATGGTATCCAAAAGGAAAGGATCTATCACTTATTGCCTACACAGATGCAAATTGGGCAGGTTGTATTGATGACTGACGAAGCACCCATGGATCAACGCTCTACTTGGGTGAGTGTTTAGTATCGTGGCTAAGAAAGAAACAATCATCAGTATCTTTATCTACAGTCGAGGCATATTATATTGCAGCAACATCATGTTGTACATAGGTTCTTTGGATGAAACAAAATATGACATATATACAAGTTGAGTATGATGAGCCCTTTCCTATCTATTGTGATAATACAAGCGCCATCAGTATCTCAAAAAACCTGGTGATGCAATGCAAGACAACGCACATTCCAATCAAGTATCATTGTCTACAGGAGGAGGTTGCAGAAAAGAATATCAGAGTTGAGTATGTGGGCACAAAAGAACAAGTGGTATATATCTTTACAAAAGAACTTCCATGGGAAGACTTTGAATATCTTCGCCAAAGAATTGGAGTTATTTATACTCCAAAATGAATGTTTTTTGAATGCTTATCTTATATGTTTTATATTTACACAAGGAAGCACCTTAAGAGGACAGTTCAGTCAGCGGGAGTAGCCCCAGATGGAAATATACCTTTTCCATTGATGAAAAAGGGGGAGAGTTTTATAGTTTTATTAGATGCATAAGACTGAGGCATGGTTCGAGGGGGAGTAGATTTATCAGATGCAGAGGATCGAGGCATGGTTCTAGAGGGAGCATGAGTGATATGATTTCAGTATTGCATTAGAGTGTTGCCATCAATGCCAAAGGGGGATATTGTTGATTAAGGTTGGTTTTCATTGATGTCAACCCTTGAAGAAAGCCTTGTGACACAAAGGTTTGGGTAATGGACCCAATATTGTTTGATGTAAAGATGACTCATTATTGTCTCGTTATGGTTGATAAGAAGTAAATATAGTTGAACTCCAAAGTGGTCCCCTTATGGGAAAGCCCTCACGAGAAGACTCTTTGTGGAGTAAGAGAACCCATGCTTAATTATGGAATAATGTGTGGAAGGATAGTGAATTTGTTAGGGAAACTATCCTAGATAGATAATGTTTTTCATGCACTTTCCGGTGGTATGTGGAACGTCACATAACTCCTCATGGTTAGAGAGTTATGACCATACGAAGTTGGAGAACCCCTCATAAGTCTTATAGAAGCCTCCAAGGGTCAAAGTGCTTTGCAAAATAAATTATTTTAAATAAATAAGCCCAAAAATAAGGAAAGTGTAAGGCTACATGAAGATATAAATAAGAGGCAAAGCTCACTCATTAAACAAACACTTGTACATATTGTATATCTATTTTCTTGTGTAAATCTTCTTGTAAATATTTGTGGATACATCTGAAGTGGAAAATGTACTATCACCTCGACTGCATTTTGGTACTATCACCCGGTAGTACTCTTCCCCACATGATTTGTCCCATTCATAGCCCCCCTTGGCACTTTGAAACTCATGCTGCTTTCACCCGCTAGGGATGGGAGTCCTAATAGTCTTATGCATTTCCGAGAATCATCCGTATACTCCTCCTCGTTTTGATATCTTTCCCACTAGGAATCCCAGGTTATCTCATCACGATTCATGTTTGATTGCACCTCCGCAGTATTATTAACCCTCCATTTCCTCCATAATCAGTTTGTCGATCTGCAGATTGTCCTCCATTCATTTACCATATACAAAAACCCACCCATGGGGCCCCCATCCTCCACCCATTCTCCATGCAGCTTGTGCCCTCATAGGGCAAGCCATATTGCATGGGGGCACCCATTTTTGTATCTATACACTCATCCCAAATTATTCTTTATTCATTTGGTCATTGTAAAAAACATTTGTTTACAACATTTACATAGATTTTTTTTGTCGGCCCTGGCGAACTTATTTTCCTGGCAAAGAAACTGTTGGACCTTGGTTATGAAAGGTTGTGAAAATTAAGGAAAGAAGCACAAAGTGTGAATTGTGCAGAAGACAAGTTGACTGAGATTGGGTCGAAGTGACCAAAAGAGCAAAAAAGACAGAGCAAAGTAAGAGAAGGAAATTAGTTGGAAGGGGAGAGGGAGCAATACAGATCAGCAAGGAATATGGATCGTGGACAACTCAGCAAGAGGAAAAATCCATCAATATATTCTTTGGAGCACCTCACAATAAAGAAGGAAAGACAGGTTGGTGAAGCCCTGAAAATGCGGGTCAAGTTGACCTAGGGTTTTGGTATTTAGGGTTTTGACACCTAGGTTTCAGCCTAAGGATGTCAGAGAGTCATAGTAATGTATAAATAAAGGTCTAAAGGATCTAGGATGGGGTTGTTGATTGATTCATCATTCGTGCATATTATGAGTGATTATTGCTACTGTGTGTGTGAGAGAGAATGCTCCTATTGTACGATCTTCAGTTGGGTGCGCAGGGAGGGAAGATAGAGAGAAGGAGAGAAATATCTGCAATCTAAGAGCACATATAGAACTGCATGCTTTCATTTAATATATTATAAAGCATAGTTCTGTGGACGTAGCCCTAGGAAGAGGGTGACCCACATATATCCTGTTGTTATGTGTGATTGATGTTGTGTTCTTATGATCCCTGATATACTATTAATTCAATATCGTTTTATATATGAGATATAGTTCACGCAGTAGGATTGATAAGGATAAAGAATAACTAGATCTATGTGAGTGTGCTTCCCTGGACCCACTTTGCATTTCCTCTAGTTGTAGACACCTGTGTCTTGCAACCCCCTATAGATACTTCTGGTGAGACTGCATCTACTTTGCAGGTGTTGCCGAAAGGGCTAGTAGTTAGGGTGTGCTGGGGCATTGTTAGAACTAAACCCTGGGTCTGCCCCTATGCCAACAAATGGTTTCGTTGCCTGGACCAGGATCATCTTGAGGGAATTTCAAGGTGGTTTCCATTGAAGAAAAATATTGAAAAGTGGATAGAATAACAAGAGAAGGACTTCATTGAATCTTAGAATAAGAACCCTAATCTTAGAACAGAGGATTGGTTGGGAAGGTATATATTTACTGATATACATGAGATTTTCTTTGGAGGAATTCATAAGGAGCTATACGAGTGGCTAGCTAGATTAGAAGATACCCAGTTTGAGATCAAACTCAGACCACCTGTGGTTTGGACATCAACGCTGATCAGGAAGGTCAAGAGAGTTGATAATGCCATGTCAAGGAAACTAGATCACTGGTTTGATAGTACCATTGGAGGGTATATCACTGAGTTTTCTATTGATAGAGTAGAATCATATAGCCAAGCAGAGAGATATTTCTTTAAGGGACTGAGAGGAAAATTTTTACACTTCTTGAAGTTGAATATCAATATGATATTGCATGAGAAGAACATCCTAAAGATACAATAGTGGGTTAGATTGAAAAATCTAATGTTCAAGAATTCAAACAACGACAACGACATAGAGGTCGGACATATGTGTAGTGGGAGAAATTTCAGAGAAGTACCTCTAGTGAACTTGTTTGAGAAGAATCATGAACCACCAACATAGGAAGAAGGGTTCTACAGTGGAGAAGAAGAACAACTACTAAACGAGGAACATTCATAGTCCTCTAGGGCAGAAGAAGGGAAAACTGAAGAACCTCGCTGAGAAGATTCAAGGACTGCACATATTGTTGAAGTAAGTACTATTACACCTCATGTTGTTTTAACAACATTAAGTAACTAGAGTAACCTAAGTTATCAGAGCACTCAGAGAACTGGTACAATTGGTTCAACCCATACTCAGTCAGAAAACATAAGAAGATCTATGGAAGATGAGATGAGGTTACCCACCTGTTGGCAGCCAATTCAATTTTTTCTATTATCCTATAAGCTGCCTACACCTATGTTTTCTGAACTTCAAATTGTTGTCGCATTTTTCAAATAGATGATATTTTCATTTCTTGCGACACTTGCAAATTTGTTTCCATTAAGTTTTCACGACTGTAAGCGTGAAAACTTCTCCTTTCAAGGTCACATTTCGATCACTACATTTTATCGTCATCTTCTATGGCACTTACCTTTGGTTTATCGTTATATGGCTAAAAGGATTTTCGAACTATGCCTATTTGGACATTTTTATATCGATTGCATAACTTGATTTTATTAAGTTTGTGAGACATTGAGCATATAGATTTATATTTTTTGCGACTTGCCTAGTCATTGAATTGCATAGGGGTCATGATTTTTTTTATTTTTTATATATGATGAGATCCTTATGATAATCTTTTTATGGCTCTTGGCTTATAAATTATATGAGTATCGATTGGCGCAATGGTTTAAAACTTTTGATTCATACATTGGCGCATGGTTAACATTTGGGGTTGGTTACACATTGAATGTCAATGGTTTAAAAACTATAGTTGTGTTGGCGCGTTGGAATAACACTCACCATTTGATTTTTTGGTTTTGAACTATGCTATGATTGTTTGAATAGAGGTTGAACTTGGCGGTTGTACTTTACCATAACTATTGTGCATGGTAGTGAATAACTCCACCACCCTTGCATGCGCACATTAATGCTCTCCCCTTTGATCGTTCATTGTTGTTAGACCAAATAGCTCTGCTCCTGTGCGTTGGTGATTTCAACCCAAACCCTTACCATGTGCTCACACCATGGCCCCAGTTGTCCGAGCTGAACCCAATGGGAGACAGGCCCTGTGGATGTTTGACAGTGCCCGTAGTGACTTCGAGGAAAATGGGTGGCTTCCATTTATACAAAAATTCGAGGGTTTTAACCTCTGCGTAGCTCGACAATTTTCTTTGACCTTTGATGGCTGTCGAGCCAAGGTCGGCAATGTTCAATTGGAAATTGATGAATAGTTTATCAGTCTTGCTACGGGTTTGCTTGCCATTGGACAACGATGGTCCAAGAATTTCAAAGTAGAGGAGGTCCCATGGACACTACTCTTCTAGTCGTGTAAAATCACCTCTTGTGATAAAGGTTTGCCAGTAACTATGCTTAAACAACGTTGGCATGATTTATTGATGATAATCAAACAGTTTATCACCTGTGAAGGTCGGTATGGGTTTGTTTTCTTACACCACCTTCGTTTGCTTATGGTTTTTATGGGTTATCAGCTCAATATGCCCTATTATTTGCATAGAAGCATGTTTAAAATGTCTAAGAAGTACAAAAGAAATCAAGCTGATAGTATCCTTTTTAATTATGGGTTGGTTAAGATTATTGTTGTCTGTCATTTGAGTCTACACGGAGATTGTTGGAACAATTTCATTGCTCGGAATGATTTTGAGGATTCGAACCCTACACAGGTCGACAAACCAGTGGTGACTGAGGTCAAGGTTGTACCCCCAGTACCCTACAATACCCTCCTACCTAAACCCTTGGCCAACCTTCCTACCGACCTACCCCATACTGTGACTAAGGGTGTCGAGACTGTTAAGCCTGTGGGCAAAAAGCACAAAGCAAATCTCACTGCAAACGCCAAAGGGAAGAAGAATGCACGTTTAATTTCACGAATGGAAAAAAATAAGACAAAACCTCCTGTCGAGCCAAACCCTATCATGTTGAGTGAGGACTCCGAATCGGAAGTGGAGCGTTTCTTGGCTAGCAAATACCCCTATTCGCAAGGTTTGTGTGCCGAACCCTCGTATGACTTTGTGACAAACCTACCCCCCTGCCTACAGGACGACCCTAACTACCCAGGCATTAAGTTGCCTTGTGAAGCCCCCGGTCATTTATCCAAACCCTCTCCTGCTCTGTCTAAAACCCGATTGCCACCCTGTGATCAATGCAGTTCGTGGTTAGAGCGATATTATCTGGATGTTCCTATTCTTTAGTCAAGAATTCACTCTTTGGAGGACCAGGTTGCACTGCTTACCAGTCAAAGGGCTAAGATACAAGCCACTGATAAGAAACAAAGGATGATAGGCTCCATCTTGTTTAAAAATGTGGAATCAGCCACAACTATCGTGAATTCTAAGTTGGCATAATTGAGCAGCCTCGTCATCACACAGGTATGCTTGATATCAGTTGTTTTTTGTAAATAATCCAGTTTTATATAACGATTTGAATTCAGTTTTAAATAGTTCTGTTTACAGCATTGATTGGCTCTGTTACGTTGTATGCATTCTATACATAGCTTTTCTTTGACTAAATGGAAGTTCGTTTTCCCAGTTTAGCTTCCATTGGATTTTCATCGATTTGATTGATTTTGGTGTGGATTTGATTTGTTTGATTGAGTTAAAACGGATGCTCTGCTGTCAATTGAATTTGTTTGAATCTATTCAAGACAGGAAGTGTTTCCCATACCCAATTTAGAACACAATCACATTTCATTTTGATTTCGTTATAATGCATATGCTATGATTGGCAACAATTTTGATATGGTTAATTGTTACAGTTTTATGTTCCATATGACTTTCGGGCAACAAGAATACAATCCAGATCATTTCCAATGTGACTCTATACAAACACACCCAAATCGTGAATAGATTCAATTCATAACGATTATGTTTAAAAACCCAGCCGGTTAATTCGCATTGGTTTACAGTTAGGTCGACCATGTTATCAGTTGGATTCGTAATGGAAATGGATACTCTGTTTGAATTTGATTCGTAGAACGAGATTAACTATATCCAGATTCACGATTTATTTCTATATTAAGCTCAGTCATGATTTGTTTCGATTGTTTGCCCAATTTACAATTATCACTTCTGACGATTCTATTATGGTTGTGATCATAATTAATTGATCCTGTCTGTTGACTGTGCAAGGATTAGTGACCAAAATCTATGACAAATTCTGTTTGATTGATGCTGTTACGTATGATTTCATTTACCCATAATCAAAACAGTCTTTCTATCTTTGTATTCGGTTAAATGACTTGAATCTCTTGCTATATTGCTATAACTATAACGGGTGGAAAGTGATTTTGTTTGATCGGATTGTATCTATTGTTCAACAATTACATATGATATATTTTTCAATTGGATATGAAACAATCTTATTGCTGTTCATTTTTGACTCATTTACCCGATTTTTTGGTAACAGAAGAACAAAGTATTCCTATCTCTGTTTTCAATTGAATCATTTTGATCATGTTTAATGATGAATGATAAAATCATTTTGATTCGTTTTCAAGTAATCATTGGAAGATAATTGGATTTAATTCTTTTAAAAGATTTGATTTGATTTCAATTCTGATTCTGTATATTATTTTAGACTAGCTATAGAATCAGATGATTCTGTAGCTAAGTCTGTAGAATCAAATTTTTATTGTTTTATTAATAAAATATATCTCTAATTTGTGATTTATGGTCCATTTCAGGTCAATTCGAAATGGCATTGTATTTTATGAGCAGTTAGAGGATATTTGAGATATTTTACTTGCATTTTAATTTCCTAGTTTAGTTGATTTTGGGATATTTTCCCAGATTATGTAAACAGTTGGATATTATCCACAGGGAGGTTTTACCCTGTGGAGAGACTTATATATACTCATTATTTTTGTAATAACATCATCCTCATTCATGGGAGAACAAGGATATGGAATTTTAATACAGACTAAGAAAAAATTTGATATTCTGCTACAGCTTTGGCTTTTCATAATATCAATATTTTGTTCATGTTCTTGTGTATCTATTTGCATTCGGTTAATGACTACTTTAGCTATCTTAATCTTTTTTCAAATGATATAATTTAACCACTATAATCCATATCTGATTTCTTCCAAGTGTATAAGAAAACATAGCAATTGTTTAATTTAGTTTGTGAATGACAGATTTCTCTTCTTCATAAGTTGAATTATCAAGTATAAGTTTTTGCATAACAGGTTTCCCTTATTGCAGAGATTTATAAATCATATAATTGTTATGATTTTTTTTGTCTTGTTTGTCCTGTAAACAACTCAAAGAGCATTGCAACCTATCATTTACGAAAAGCTTCTGGATTAACCGATGCGAGTTTCCTTCCTCCGACCAACTTCGAAGTCATCATGCACAGGACAAATTGGGAGCATTTCCAGGTCAGTTAGTCATTTGTTTTTTTAATGTATTTATTAGTAGTTTAGTTTAGATATAAGTTTAGTTAGATATATATATGTGTGTTTAGTATATTAGAATGTTTAATTTCAATAAGTTTTATTTCTTGTTTATAAAATTATAAAAAAAATAAAAAAAAATACCTTTCTCTGTCATAGGACAGATTGCAAATGAATTTTACAGGTTTTATTCAAATCTGTAAGTTGTAGATAATGTACATTTGTAAATAAGTTATAATTCAATTATTAATTAAATAGTTAATTAGTAGAGTTAGTGTAATAGCAATTAGTAGTTTGTATATAGAATAGTTAGAGTAGTTTATATTTAGTTTTAGTTTAATTTATTTAGTAGTTTGTTTTAATTAGATTAGTAGATTAGTTTGTGTTTATTTAGTTTTAGTTAATTTGTGTTTATTTAGTTTTAGTTAGTTTGTTTTATTTAGTTTTAGTTTAGTTTGTTTAGTTATAGTTAGATTAGTTTAGATTAGTTTTCTCTTTGGTTTTCTTAGAACCTTAGAACGACCAACGGAGCCGTTAAACCCGTTAGGGTGGTCCATTCCAAACGGCTTGGGTTATTTAGACAACCCCGAACCGGTTCCACTCTCTCAGTTGATGGATGGTCAATTTCGCCCATCAACACCACCTTCAGGGGAGATGGATCTATAGATCCTGATCAGAATTGGTTCTTATGCGAAGCTGTATGGAGTATTAAGAATGTCACCGATGAAGCTATTAAGAGAGCTCAGTTTAGTATTACCCTAAGAGACCGTGCACTGAGCTGGTACATGAAGTTCGTCTAAGGAGTTGTCCATCCAAAACCACTGAACGAGATCAAGACTGCGTTGATTGAAGAATTCAAGAAACCCAAGTCAGAATCCTAGTGCATCACATAGTTGAAATAAATCAAGCAAAAAATAGCAGAGCTTGTTTGGGAGTTTGATCAGATATTTAAGACCCGACAGGTCAATTGAGTTTTTAGATTCTGGATGAATAAAATAAAGAATGGTTCATTGCTTCCCTCTTACCACACATCATAGTCCCTCTAATTTAATAGAAGACCGCTTTGCAAGCTGAGGCATTGGAGATCGCCATGAAACTAGAATCATCCCCTATGGGAGAGTCCATCTTAGGTATGAGTCAAATTTTGAGTCAACTAAGTAGCTTATCACTGCAGGTCAAATATATGAAAAAGGATAAGGGAAACCATAAAAGAGAATATATTTGGTGTATCAGATGTAAATCAGAAGGTCATGATAAGGAACATTTTACTCTATTCCATGATTACTTGGCCTTAGGAGCCTCAAGCCCTTTGAAGCAGGTTACTCTACCTTCGTGCGAGGTATGTAGAAATAGACATCACCCTGGAGAATGATATTACATGCAAAAATATGTCCAGACACCTACCAACCTTTACTACACATTCTATAAATCTGTGAGGCATGATGAGAAATATTGTAGGGCTTATGACCTCTTGCATGAAGGATCAAGAGACACATATAGAATTCAAGGTGAAGTACAACAATAAGGAAATACTATGCAACTTAACTCCCCAGGAAGATGAAACTTCAACCCTCATGGAGGATTCAGAGGAAGAGGACGAGGAAGAGGCATGGGACGAGGTCGAGGATAGACCATTTGTTATAACTTCACACAACCATGTCACTTGGAAAGGGACTGTTAGAACCCTTGTACCACTTGCAGTTATTGCAACTCATTTGAACATGTCATAGAAGATTGTCCTGCGTAGTTAACCAAACTTCAGGAAAGATGAGAAGGGAACAAACAAGTACAAATAATCTCAAGATAACCTCGTGGAGTGGATCCTAGAGTCGTCATTATCGCTAGAGGAGGTGCTGCTACAGGAGAAGACAGGGTGACTTCAGGGAAGAATACAGAAGAATCAGGAGTTAGAAGAGATGAGGAGAAGACACAGGAGTTTGATCCAAAGAAAGAGAAGAAAACATTTGAAGAGGCAAGAAAAGAGTTTGGAAGAGATCAAGATTCTTCATCAAAGGCACAACCAAAAGTGAGAGAATGTGGATTGCCCCAGACCTTTGATCAGTATTCTTGCCTAGAGAAGGAAAATAGGTGAGAAGACTTATGGAATTCTTATGTACTTGAATTAATTTGATTAAGTATGAAAAATCCATACAAGAATTACAAAATTTGATCAGACAGTATGAGATAGGAAGGGTAGATTCTCTACTGAATAAAGCATTACATCAACTATCCAAAAAGAGAAGGACAAATAAGGAATTACACCTTAATGCCCAAATTGGAGATTATGATATAGATTATGTGGTCCTTGACTTAGGGTTGAAGGTCAATGTCATGACGAAGAAGACATGGGCACTGATGGGAAAACCTAAGTTGATCTATTCCCCTATCAGGCTTAGGATGGATAATCAGCAGGCAGTAAGCCCCTTTGGTAGGTTGGAGCATGTCCCTGTGGACATCAACAGGGTAAGAACATTTGTGGACTTCAAGGTGATTGAGATAGTTGATGATAGTTGTCCTTATCCTGCGATTTCAGGAATTGATTGGGCTTTCAACAATTCCACTGTTGTTGACTTAAAGAAAATAAGAATGAAATTTGAAGGTGATGGCCTTAGGGTCATTGTACCTATGGATCCTGATGAAGGTCAAATATACACATAACCCATCAGAGAAGAAGACCACGCATATGAGATAGATAATATATATAAATTGACAGCAAGACACCATGATTACATTAACCCTACAATAGATGGGAATTTGAGCTGACGAAGTGGTAGCACATGCTCACCAGACTCAGAAGAAGCACTGGAGAACTGGAAGAACAAAATGTATGAAGTTTCTGCGTGGATATGTGCCAGATTGACGAAGGAAGTTCGCTAGATTGGCACATAAGTAAGTAACTTGCCCACATTTGATGGTTTAAATCACTTAGAAATGTTCTTACTGGAATTTGAAGAGGTTGTACCAGCACAACAGAGGTTGTTGGCACTGGATGAGGCCTTGAAAGAAACTCCAGCGAGATGGTGGGGAACACATAAACAAAACATTGCGGACTGGGTGCAATGTTGCACTCTGATGACAACGTGCTTTTCAGAACAGATCAAAATATGAGAAGTTAGATACACAGGTCAAAGCTTCCCAAAAGATCATGTGTGAAGTTGTGAGAAATCCTGGAGAAACATCCCTCAAAAGAAGTGGGACACAAATTCATTAATACTCTAGACACAATGCCTATCAATTGGTATCTTCAAGAAAAATTACACCTCACAACTTCAGGTTCGTACAGTATGACTCAAAAATTTATAGCTACATTTTCATTTGAAATCTAGTACCCTTCAGTAGATCAAGCTCTACAAGTTGTTAGACAAAAAATCTTTGAGGAGGCACCTAGCCTCCTTGTGGAGCAAGAAGATGATGAATGGACTGAACCTCTTCAAAAATTGCAAGGATGTTACAATATCAATGCTGATGAAGATGATGATCCTAGGAATGTGAACATCGCAGAAACAGAAGGACAAAGAGATGTAGAACGACCAGGAGTCGAACTACCTTTCATTGGACAACCGATCAAAATCAAGAAAATTAATATTGGGAGAGAGAAAGAACCTAAGCTTGCTAATGTTGGGGATTACTGGGATGATGCTACCATTGATAAGATCACATAATTACTGCATGAATATCATGACTTGTTCCCAACCAAGTTCACTGATATGAAGGTCATTAAAGGGCCCATGCGAGAGATGAAGATCCCCTTGAAACCAGATGCAAGGCCATTCAAGCAAAGACCCTATAGATTGAATCCCAAATATAAGGAGAAAGTGAAGATTGAATTAGACAGAATGACGGAAGAAGGAATAATAAAACCTGTTGAAGAGTCAGAGTGGATTAGTCCTGTGGTGGTACAAGATAAGAAGACAAGAGAGATCAGGATCTGTGTAGACCTAAGGAAGATGAATTATTCATGTTTGTATGACCCATTCCCTACACCGTTTACAAACAAAGTGTTAGATAATGTAGGAGGACAGAGGTATATTCCTTTACAGATGGATTTTTAGGTTATCCCCAGATCAGGATTACCAAGGAATATCGCCATAAGACCACATTTGCAATAGAATGGGGTTCCTACCAGTATACAATGATGCCTTTCGAATTGAATAATGCACCAACCATCTTTTCCAGGGTGGTGGTCGAAGCATTCAAGGAGTTTTTACATAAATTTTTGGAAGCCTATTTTGATGATTGGACTGTTTTTAGCTTATTACAAAATCACATTGAATGTTTAAGACTAATGTTGGATAAGTGAAGGCAGTGTCAGATTTCCCTAAATTTGAATAAGTGCATCTTATTTTCACCCTTTGGAGTGCTGCTGGGCCATATTGTGTGTAAGAAGGGGTTGTTGGTAGATTCGTCCAAGATTGCCATTATTGTTGATATACCCCTTCCTACTTCAGTTAGACAGCTGCGCACTGCGCTGGGACATACTGTATACTACATGAAGTTCATTAAGGTCTATGCATAGATTAAAGAACCCATGGAGAAGCTTTTGAAGAAATATTTTTAGTTTCAATGGACATAAGAATGTCAGCAGAGCTTCGACACACTAAAACAAAAAATGGTTACTTTGCCTATTCTGGTTTTCCCAGATTGGAGCTGGGAATTTCATGTGCATGTCGATGCATATTCTATTGCATTAGGAGCAGTGTTAGCACAACCAGGAGTAGGATATATTGACCACCCATTATCCTTTACTAGCAGGAAGCTCTCAACAACTGAGATAAATTACACCACCACTGAGAGAGAAGGTTTAGCCATGGTGTACACACTGCAGAAGTTTCATCACTACTTGTTGGGAGGCCACTTTAATATGTTCATTGATCACTCTGTGTTGAAATAACTAGTCAACAAGCCAGTGTTGGGGGGAAGAATATGCAGATGGCTACTGTTATTCCAGGAATATGATTTTGAGATTGTGGTCAAGCCAGGGAGAATGAACAAGGGACCTGATCATTTGTCTAGGTTAGAGCATGGAGATGAACCTACTAGTTTGGAGGATACACTAACAGATGCACATTTGTTGGCCATTAGAAATATTGATGATCACTTCGTCGAGATAGTCTAGTTCCTGTCAACAGGAATGGAACCTATTGAATATACAATCATCCAGAAGAAACAACTGGTAGTGTGTGTTGTAGATTTTTCACTTATAGTCGGACAACTATACAATATGTGACCTGATGAGATCCTGAGGAAATGCATTATGGAGGAAGAAAGACCACTAATTTTAGCAGAAGCACATGAAGGCATCGTAGGAGGACACTATGTAGGGAAAGAAATAACATAGAAGGTTCTTAGAGCTGGCCTCTAGTGGCCTACTTTACATAAAGATGCTAAGGAATACTATAAATCTTGCGATGTATGCCAAAGAGTTGGGAAGCCTTCCTGAAGATGAGATGCCTTTAGCACCACATCTGACTTTACAGACATTTGATAAATGGGAAATTTATTTTGTGGGACCTATAACCCACCAGGGAAGCGCACATGAGCTAGATACATCATGACTGCAATCGAGTATTTGACAATATGGGAAGAAGCAAGAGCAATTAAGGATTGTAGTGAAACTACAACTGCACAATTTATATTTGAGGATATCATAACTAGGTTTGGATGCTCGAAGACCCTGATGAGCGATCAAGGAACACACTTTATTAATAAGACTGTTGAAGGTTTGACTCAGGAATTTGATGTCCGCCATCAGAAGAGTAGTCCTTACCATCCACAAGTGAATGGGACGGTCGAAGCTTTCAACAAGATCTTGGAGACAACGATGGCAAAGATTTGCAGTTTGAACATGGATGAATGGGACATGAGAGTACCAACAGTGCTATGGGCCTATATAACTACTTGCAAGAAGCTAACAATGTAGACCCCCTTCAAGTTGGTGTATGGCCTAGAAGTAGCTGTCCCTATGGAATATTTGGTTCCTAGTCTCACAATTGAATCATTCACATATATGGATGACACTGGCATTGTTCAAGAGAGGCTCGCGTAGTTGGTAGAACTAGAAGAAGATCGATTTATCATAGGACTCCATCAACAGGTACATAAGGAATGAGAAAAGGCCTATCGTGATAAGCACATCAAGAAGAAATCCTTCAAACAAGGAGATCTGGTATTGGCATACAACAACAAGTTCATGAAGCATCTTGGGAAGTTCAGGACACATTGGCTTGGGCCATATGAGGTTGTTTACGTTACAGAAGGAGGAGCTGCGCAGTTGAAAACTTTGAATGGAGAATGGAAGGTAGGTTTGGTGAATGGGAGTCATTTGAAATTGTACTATGAAAACTATTTGCCTCGCAACTCCCATTAGAAGCATGATAAAAAGGGTCTAGGTAGCAGGTGCATTTGAAACTAGGTACCAGACACAGAAAAGACAGTCTGCACAAGGAAAGAAGGTTGGGACAGAGAAGAAAGCACAGGTTGCCTCTCACAGTCAAAAGACGAAGAAAAACAGAAGGGTCATACTTGAAGTGCCTCGGGACGAGTCACATGTGAGTGTTGGGGGCCTGTTGGCCCTTGGTTATGAAATTTTATGAAGATTAAGGAAAGAAGTGTGAAGTGCGAACTACGTAGAAGACAAGTTGATTGAGATTGGGTCGAAGTGACCAAAAGAGAAGAAAAGACAAAGCGAAGTAAGATAAAGAAAGCCGTTGGAAGGGGAGAGAGAGGATGATAGATCAACAAGGAAGATGGATCATGGATGAATCATCAAGTGGAAAAAGCCACCAATATATGCTTTGGAGCACCTTGCAAGAAAGAAGGAAAGACAGGCTGGCGAAGCCCTGAAAACATGAGTCAAGTTGACCTAGGGTTTTAGACACCTAGGGTTTTGGTATTTAGGGTTTTGACATCTAGGTTTTGGCCTAAGGATGTCTGATAGTCATTGTAATGTATAAATAAAGGTCTAGAGGAGCTGGGATGGGGTTGTTGATTGATTCTTCATTCATGCATGTTATGAGTGATTATTTTTGCTGTGAGAGAGAAGTGGTGTGACAGAGAGAGAATTCTCGTATTATATGATCTTTAGCTGGGTGAAAAAATCAACCCTGTAGCTGGGTGTGAAGGGAGGGAAGATAGAGAGAAGAGAAGAGAGAAGGAGAGAAAGATTTGCAAGCTAAGAGCGCAGATAGAACTGTATTATTTCATTTAATATATTATAAAGCATAGTTATGTGGACGTAGCCCTAGGGAGAGGGTGAACCACGTATATCCTATTGTTATGTGCGATTGATGTTGTGTTATTCTGATCTTTGATATAGTGTTAATGCAACATTGTGTTAGATCTGAGATATATTTTGCACAATAGGCTTGAGAAGGATAAAGAATAACTAGATCTGTGTGAGTGTGTTGCCCTGGAACCACTTTGCATTTCCTCTGGTTTTAGACAACTGTGTTCTGCAACCCCCTATAGCTACTTCAAGTGAGACTGCGTCTTCTATTTTCATTTTTCCACCTTGTCATGCCTCTGGTACAATTTAACCTACGTCTAGTCGTCCCCTTGATGCTAGATCTAGTTTCACGGTTGCTGCCACGAATCCTTCACATATATCCCCAACCAAGGAAAATATTGCGTCTCACTGCATCTCGACTTCATACATGTTCCTTATCAGTTCCTAATCTTATCCAGTAGATTTCATGAAGCCCTTTCTGTGGACATCAACAGAGTTTCCAGAAGGGCGACAATATCTTGACTCTCATTACCTTTACAATGAGAAGTCTCAGATGACACAAAGAGAACCCTCATTTCTCTCTGTTGTCGTTGACCCCCTTAAAACATTTGACTTCAACACAATCTCATGTTATGGTGGGTCTTACTTTGCGACTATTGCAGTTGTTTTATACTAGTCGAAGACCTCTGAATTTTTCAAGCCATCAATGCCTATGAGTCATTGACACTTCCTACAGTCTTCCTTGCCTCTGTTCAGAGTATGTTCACCATCAACATTGTCATCCACCATTATCAAACTGCCCCGGAGGGCCCTGCAGTTATCTACATCATTATACAACTTCAATTACTATCTTACATATTTTGAGTTACATGACATGAGCATGGGGAATGCCCTCCTCGTTTGTATACAAACTTTATTTTTCTGACCTAGAGAAAGGTTTGGTCACACAATTTCCCCTGTGCCTCCAACGGATTGCTCTTGCATTTCCTCTCAACACTCTTTCTTACAATGGTACACTCAGTAGATTAAACATTGATGTATTTCGGCTATACGTATGCTCCTAACCTCACACATCAGGGGGCATCTATTGTCACTGAAATTTCATCCGCAAATGGCTACATGAATACAACATCTCCAAACACCTATTAATGCACCTGGAGCACAAAGAAAACATTTTCCAAGAGGCAAAAACTATACAACTGGTCAAAAAATTGACATGCGCTAAAACACTAAAGGAAGCGTGTGCACAGTGAGTGGGCCAAAGAATCCCATAGAGCGCACAATGCACCATATGTGTGACTGTGTATGAGAAAAGGCATGCACACCTTTGAACGACACATTTATGGTTCTTTTCTAACCCCCACCCACTTCTGGACCAACTCCCAACTTGATTTGATCCTCAAATCCAAGCTCAATTTGAGTGGGAGGATGGTCAAAGACATAAGGGTTCCCTAAAGGGCCCCTTCTTCACACTAAAGACTGGTTGGATATTACCTCAAAGGGAAGCTATAAAAGGATGCCATGGGTGCACTTAGAATTCAAGAATCTCATTGCATTGTTATGATGCCTCTATTATCCTACAAGAAACCTCTTTTCTTCTTGGAGCATACTAGCAATATTTCATTAAGCTATTCACCTCACCTCTTGAGGGAATAAGCTTGGATTTCTTCACCATTTTCTTTCTAGTTTACGATTTGTAAGAAGAGCTCTCACATAGGGGACTCAAGAGCCCTCTTAAGGAGGAAGAGGGGATCCACAAGTCCCCCTTTCTCTATGGTGTTTGCCCACTAATATACTTCTCCATTGGTGGCATGATTATTGGTCATTTTTTTGATTAGTTTTGGTTCTAATTCCCTCATGCATTTTAGTTTCATTTTTTTAGTTGTTGTTAGCTTAGTTGTTTGTTTATTTCATGTGATTGAATTGTTCAATTCATACACTAACCCCTGTCCTGTCTAGCAGACCCAACTAGACTTGCAAGTGCCCCTCTTTTGGTCATTCAAGTGACGAAAGGGACACAACACATACGATGCAACAATTCTTCCATGGCCTCTCTCTCCAGGGCTCCAAGTAGTCCCGAAAAGAAGACGATTGAACGACAGGTATATATGAAAGTGGCAACAAGATGTGGTTTTGTTGTAGGTCAATATTAGAACTACAGAGCCTCGACTGCAACATCAATCCCTTCCACTGTATTAGCATTGTCATAGAAAACTGCATGGCGGTTAGGTGTACATGGCCCTTTAATAATTTTTAAATTTTTAAATCATTTGTTTTCCACTGACAAATAAAAGAAAAAAATTGAACACACCACGGTTAATTAAGTCACATCACCGTTCCTTAACCAATGAAAAAATTTGAATTATCAAATTACAAAAAATAAAAAAAATATTTATTTTTCCAAAATAATCAAAATAATAAATAAATTTAGAAAAGTTTGATAAACATAACAAAAACTCACCAATTAATATACAAAATGGACCATGTAATAGCTAGTCCAAGATGGTTGACTTCAAGGTGAAAGATATAGTCCCGAGCTGGAGGCTGGGACTAATAAGTGAAAATAGAACTTTTAAAACAAATATTATAGTCATCACTATAAAAATATACACCATAAACAATATAATGTATTTGTTAGAGCAATTTTTTTTTATGCAAGATAAACTAAAAGATCTATAAAATATAAATACCACATATCACAAAGATAAAGGAAAAACAAGAATTTTATAAACTTGAAAAACTTGAAAATATACAAGTATATCAATGTAAATTTAAAAATATACACCATAAACAATACAATGTATTTGTTAGAACAATTTTTTTATGCAATATAAACTAAAATATCTATAAAATATAACGCATATCACAAAAATAAAGAAAAAACAAGAATTTTATAAAATTGAAAAACTTGAAAATATACAAGTATATCAATGTAAATTAAATGTTATGGTACAAGTTAACAATGTTATTAGAAAAGTTAATAATGGCATCACTACATAAAAAAAAATTAAGTAAAATATTTGTATTATTTTATGATATCAAAATCAATACATATATCTGGTCCCTGACACCTGGCCTGTCAAGTGTGGAAACCAAGCTAGTATTAGGGACATATGCCATCATCTAACATAAGCCAAAAATACATAGCTAATATAGATTATTATCAAAACTAGGACTTGCCATCCAAAATGTTTGCTGCCTATCCTGTCTAAAAAGATCCTTAAAATAAAAAAGTACATCAAACAAAATCACATTCCTAGATTGTGTTGGTTTCTTCCATTGTCGGGGTGAGTGCACCAGGGTGCAATGAAAGGATTAGGTTGATGGGAAGTTGGGAAATGTAATTTAGCGACATCTTGTCTGAGTTCGAACACCAACTAGAGTTGTTGATCAAGGAGGCCAGGAAGATGAGGGGACTCATATGGCTGATGTGAAATCGGAATATTCTCAAGAGCTTGAAAGGAATCATGTGATGGCTCTGCATCATTATCCATTGGGTTATATTTCTCATCGGGTGATCCCTACGAATATCAACATCCCTGACTCTACTGGGTTGAGACAGAGGATCAGGGGAAGGAGGAAAGGAAACCAAGAGGTTGGGGTCAGGAGGTGACGCTATCTAGGGTTCTTCCTCCACAATGGAATGCCCACAATATTCTAACAAGGAAAGAGATTCGGTGGTGGGATCATAATTAGGAGGAGGGACTGAAGAGACATAGGAAGAGAGAGTGTGAGAAGGAGGGTGCAACAAAGCCCATGATTGGATAAAAAAACATAGTAGGAAGGACCTCTTTGAGACCTTCCTTGTTCTCGAGGCATGATGCAAAGGGAAAAACTGTGGAAAAATTTAAGGGCCTATGCAGAGCCAAATACCAACATAACAAAGGTCGAGAATAGAGCTAAAAGAGAAGTCATGATGGAAGGAACATAGTGGAAATGGGAAGTACTACTATTAAAATTCTTGGAGTCCTCCATTAATGTTGAATTAATCACCTTTCCTTCGGTGTCATGTGATCCATCCAACACATGCATTGAAAGGTCTGTGAGCATTAATTCCCACCCTGGGAGAACACCAATGAACCATAATTCCATCGCACAGAACCCCCTCAAGAGTGCACTGAGAATTTAGGAGGTGGAGAACAAATGTGTTGTTTTAAATTGCATGCTTATACACATGTCACCCCATTTGGGGGGCATCACCACATAATAAATGGTCAATTTTAAAAGTTGTACGTTTCATTTTTTTTTTCTATAAACCATCAGCGGAATATGACTATGCAATTGTTGGTGAAATGAAATTTTTCTATTTCATTTTTTAATGCATAAATTGATTCAATGCCCTAAAAAACCTTTATAACACTCATATTATGTAATCTCAACAACTAAAATCCACAATTTTGATGGTCCTTTAAATTTATGATCAGATTTTGAGCAAAATTGGTCAAAAAATGTGCTCGAAAAAGGTTTAAACATAGAACATTTAGACTGTGTAAATTATCTTACTTAGTAAATATATTTTGAAATATTAATGTTTCATTGTAATAATTTTAAAATATATTTTACATAAATGTCTCTAGTTCACACCCACTTGATCTCCTACATTGGAAATTTTGCAAACCTTTCCTCTACATTCTTAATCATTTCTTCCTTCTTAGTCGACTTAGATAACTAGGTTGTGGGAATGATGCAAGTTAGGAATTTTATTATATCAATTTTTTCTCCAATTAGAACATCATGTATCATTGCATTTGCATCCTCATTAACAATCCTAGCCTATGATCTCTATCTAGTGGGAAAATAAAAATTACCTAGTGCCACTCATTATAGATTCTCTACAAACAATTAAATATGATAACTTTCCTTGGGGTATTTTCAATTATTGTGTCATTTATACTATTCTAATTTCATGAAATACAATAACAAAAAAGCAATAATAATCCACACACCATCAATATTGACACAATATACAAAATATTTTAGTTGGAGAAGCATCATGGGGAAGGAACTCCAAAATTACATGAGTAAGTCTACATTAAATTTACAAATTCTTACAAACTTTTCTTCTATAATGATACAACAACTAACTCATATAGTGTTCTTCAATAATCTTGTCATCGTTTTATATGATTTAGAACATTGCTATGTCTTCACAACTAGGACATCTCTTGCACATCAAGTTTCAAACCTATATTATTAGGATTGTTGTTATCCTCCCTCGGATTTATGTGTTGATTAAGGTTGGTTGTCATTGATGTCAACCCTTGAAGAAATCCCCGTAGCACAAAGGTTTGGGTAATGGACCCAATATTGTTTGATTTAAATATGAATCATTATTGTTTTTTCATGGTTGATAAGAAGTGAATATGGATGAACTCCAAAGTGGTCCCCTTATGGTGAAATCCCTCACGGGAAGACGCTTTGTGGAGTAAGAGAACCCATGCTTAATTGTGGAATAATGAAATGAAGGAAAGTGATTTTTTTAGAGAAAATATCCTAGATGGATAGTGCTTGTCATGTGATTTCCGTTGGTATGTGGAACGTCACATAATTCCTTACGGTTAGAGAGTTATGGCCATGAGAAGTTGGAGACCCCAGGTTTGGGTAATGGACCCAAGTTTGTTTGATGGGTAACGGTATGAGTTATGATATATTTTTCGATAATACTATTCTATATGGATATTAAATTTCATGCCATTTCTGGTGGTATGTAGAACGTCACATAACTCCTCACGGTTTGAGAGTTATGGCCTTACGAAGTTGGAGGACCCTCATATGTCATCTAGAACCCCAAAAGGTCAAAGTAGTCAAAGTGGTTTAAGAGATTTTAAAAGGTAAATAATAAAGTGAAGTGATGAGTGTATTATAATTCAATTGAATACAAAATAAATCATTTCAATAATAAATTTAATGGAGAAATTAGAAGTGGACCCAACCCTAAAATAAAGAAAGTGGGTCAAGTGACCTAGAAGATGTTTTTAAGGAAGTTGGAGAGTATAAATAAGAGGCAAGGATCTCTCATTTGAATCACACTTGAGCATATTTAATATCTATATGTGTCTAAGGTAACCAAGGATATCTGAACCTGAATTCTGAGTGAAGGTGAAGAAAACAAGGCCGAAATGCAAGGAATGATAAATTCTTTTGATGGTGCTTTCTAAGGTATGTTATTTACAGGTCATCTCACCATTTTCGCTATAAATTTTTTTCTATAATGATTAAGATCGTGAAATTTCTCTGAAAGTGAGAAAAGATATCCAAGTATCTTTGGTAAAAAATTCATCTTGTGGGTCGTTATATTTTGGGAGTTACACTTCATGGAAAATAGGGTTTGTGGCCAGTCCTGAAACTAGTCAAAATCAGGTGTTTCGGGTAAAAACGTCATAACTTCTTCATAAAAGATCCAAATTCAGTGAGACAAAATGTGTTGGTTAGGGTACAGTTTTTAGTATTTTGTGTAACATTTTCAGATCAATTAATCAAATATTTTTTGTGGGGCACGCTCTACAAGGTCGCTCTCTAGAATAAGCCAAAATTCAGCAAGGTATGCCATTTTTGCTATAACGCCTTTTCTGAGAGGTTCCAAGTAGTGAAACTTGGAGGAATTGCATTAAACACACTGAAGAACATTGTGTATCGGTTTCATATATTTATACATTATAGGTTCAAAGTTATGATTACTTCAAGTTAGGGTTGTTGACTAATCCAAAACTAGGCATGTGAGACTAAAGAAAAGTTTGATGAAAATGCTAGTCTCTTGTTTTTAAAGTTAAGGAAGGTTTNCATATACACCAGGTCTATTATAGAGCTACAAATCATATTTGGATGATGAAATTGATGAGGGATTTTGGTTGTGGTACATGTTGAGTACATGGTTGAGACAAGTAGTTGATGAGTTGGTGCACATACATGAGGTGTATAGTTGACGATGTTGGTACATAATGATGAGTCATATTTGATGAGTAGTTGACACATTATTGGTACATACTTGGTACATGGTTGGATGCACTTGTTTATGGTACTGGTTGATTACAAGTTGGTGCATGGTTGAGGCACTTGTTTATGGTACAGGTTGATTACAGGTTGATGCATGGTTCAGATTTATTGGTACAGGTTTACATCGGTATATCTCACAGTGATAGTCTGACAATGGTTCCATCATTCTACTTCTACTTCTACTTCAGGGTGGTAGGACGGGGAAAGGACAGGTGGTTGTAGCCACCTTCCGGTTGTAGTTGGATAACATTGGGGGTTGTAGCCTCCTTCTAGTTGTAGCTAGAGAATTGGGGAGTTGGAGCTTCCCTCAGGTTGTAGCCTGAGAAACTAGGGGGTTGGAGCCTCCTTCTAGTTGCAGCTGGAAAACAAAGGAAGTTTGTGCTTCCAATGAATGTAATTCTTCAAGACATATAAGAAAAAGAATTCTGTGGTTTTCTCCCGATTTGGGTTTCCACATAAAACATTGGTGTACTATGTATGTGTGTGATTGTTTATTTCTTACTGCTTATTATTGGATAATAATTCTACATTGATATAACATTTGAAGAAAAAGGATTATAATTACACTATTACTGATTCACCCCCCCTCTCAGTAATCCAACATTATACTTGTTGTTATCCTCCCTAGGCTTTCAACTGATGGAAATCCACCCTTGATATTTGAGCCAATGAATTTACAAACAGTCTCTTGGGAACCCCCCATTCATCTCAAATTTTCACCTAAATATGCCTCTCTCTAAGATTTTATTGTGCTAACAATTTGAATGTATGTCATTCCTTAGTGATAAATCAATATTGGCATATATAGGCATGGAATTTAAAATCAATCCCCTATTCATATTTAGATCCCTAGTCCTTCTATTTAGCCACAGGTTTCCTAGGATTTGTAGTACCTAACCAATTTTTTCTTGGAAAATACGTATTTACATGTGTCGCACGTGTATTGGATAACATGGTGCCTATGTGACTTACACTTGTCTCTAAGAGTGATAATGGTTTATCTATGTGGAAGTTAAGGAGTATCTCACTTAACCATAATTGAAAGACCCAGGCTATAACTTGTTGAGGTTGAACTAAAAACGGTGTTCCTCTACATTGATCTACAAAGCTAATTGACATTGACAATCGCATAGTCTATGAGTACCTTGTAAACGAGTCTCTTGTTGAAAAGTCTCTTATCATTAGATCTATTTTCGATGTGTATATTTTCAACAAGTCTCTTGTTGATGATAACTTAGTTAGTTATTTTTGTTGTGAACCAATTTCTTTGTTATCCCTTTATCTTAGAAGAATTTGGTTTCTTCCTTACTCTTAGCCTTTGTAAAAATAATTTCCCTTTGGTTTCTTTTATTATTCAAACCAAACTTCAGATCATATCACCCTTTTGGGGGAGTTTTGGTCACTCAAAAACTTCATCAAATTTAACATGTCATCTCCAATCAAATTCAAAATTGGATTTGACATTCATGCTCACCTTTGTGTTCTTACTAAGTTTTTATTGTTGAATGGACTCTACATTTCTTGATTTTTTTCTTCATAATGTTTGCCTCCTCATGAAGTTTCTTGGTGGGCCTCCATTTTGAGACATTTTTTTCCCATACTGTTTTTGTTCCACCTTCCCTTTTGTGTTTTTTATACATAATCACTATCTGTTTTAGTTGCTTGAATTTAGCTTGAAGGCATTGATGCATATTTGATTGCATTTATAAGTTTCTAATTTATTTATGCTAATCTTAGGGAAGTGATAGATTATTTGGATTCATTTTGGTATTAATAATGGATATGGATGTATGCTATAGAACCATTATTAGATGCTATGGAACCCCCACTATAAGGAAAACACCTTGTATCAGAGGTTTTTGCGGACATTTTTAGTGTTACAAGATTTCAAAAATTGTTCAAAAAAACCTCTGCTACAACCTTCATTATTTGAAGCGGAGGTTTTAACGAATGTTCCATATAACTAAAAATAAATTGGTAGGCAGAGGTTGTAGTAGAGGTTTTTTTCAGTGCTTTTATTGTCAAAACCCACCAGTGCGCTCTTAACCAACCTACCTTGGTTCATACATATAATACAAACAAACCAATGTGCTTATAATTATTATGCACTACTTTATCATTTTATGTTGTATGCAGAGAAACAATGATCTTATCATTTCTATCATTTCTATGCTTCGACTTCGCATTGTTTGTGTATGAGGAACCAATGATTTTAAATTTATGTACACCTCGGTGAATTTAAATTAGCGTGCTCCCTAGTGCGTTTACGTTATCTCGCGCCCTAGTGCATTTAACATATCATGTGCCCCAATGCTTTTTAGTGCTACAAGATTTGCAAAAAATTTCAAAAGAAACCTCTGCTACAACATTCATTATTTGAAACAGAGGTTTAAATGGATGTTCCATATAGCTAAAAAAAATGGCAGGTGCGGGTTATAACAAAAGTTTTTTTCCAGTGATTTTATTGTCAAAGCCCACCAGTGCGCTCTTAATCAACCTGACCCAGTCCATACATATAAGAGAAATGAACTAGTGCACTTATACATATTACACATTGATTTCTCATTTTTTTTTGTATGCAGAGCAGCGGTGCTCTTATAATTTGTATGCATTGACTTCACATTGTTTGTGTACGAGGCACCATTGGTTTTTAGTTTATGTACACCCTGATTCCTTTAAATTATTATGTTTCCTAGTGTGTTTACGTTATCCTATGACCCAGTTCATTTAACATATCATGCACCCCAATGCTTGTATAATTAGTATGTATCAATGCATGTATTACCATGTGCACCAAAGGGTAGTGAAATTTTGAATATTCAAGGTGAGATGTCGGCTCCATTATTTTTACTAAGAATCGGTACGTATATTATAATTAAATCACCGGTGCATACATTATATTTAGAACCTTGGTGCATATACTAAACTTAAAGCACTGATGTGTACATTATATTTAGAGACCCAGTGTGTATTTTAAATACAAGAACCATAAAAATTTATAATGATAATATTATTGTATGTTATGTCATTTAGAAAATGGTTTTTTTCTCAATAGTCCACACCTATGTGTTGTACAATTAATGGGAACCGATGTGTATGACACGTAAAAAAGAAAACATTTCTATGTTATGGCACACACCATCTAGTGAGTTCATATGAATACAGTGAATTAATATTTATATATTTTAATTAATCTTTTTTTTACAAATTTTCAATTAATCATCTAAAAATCAAATATTTTTTATAATAATATTGTTTTATATTTTTTTTATGGAATTTTGATATAATGATTGCATTAATATGTTATCCAACAAATTACACCTCTATTATTTGTAACAATGTAAATCATCCACATATTAATTATACAACAACGCAACATTTTACAACATTCCACAATGTAATGAAATAAGAAACCCATTTTATTATATATGAATAAGAGATCCATTTTCATACAAAAATAGACAATGTATAGGTCCACAATAATCAAATTACAACCAATATGAATTGTTACACTTATTGGTAACATGTCCTTATGCAATTAGGACAATATTTAGAATACATTAAACAAAATCCCTAATTTTCAGAGACAAATATTCCAAAAAATACAACTTGCAGTGACATTCAATTATATTGATTGTCATTCATCACTTGAACTGTTGTGATCACTCGAGTTGCATACATGCCTCATTTATTCATCATTTGTAGACGATATTGTACTTTGATTATTTAACATAATGTTTTCTTGATCAGATTGTTTTTTATATTAAGTCTTTTTATCTTCCATCTACAAACATAGAAATAAAGTGTAATGGCTAAGAACATGTGTTCCCTCCTTGGAGGTCATAGGTTGAAATCTAGAGGGGGGTAGTGTATGTATACTTCCGTACACTTTAGCAATTAAATCATTGCACGAAAGGGGTCCCTTGTTCCACAAACAATGGGGGTCCCATACACCAATTTGGTGTATGGCTTAGTCGTGACCTTAAAAATAGATTATTACTATTATTATTATTATTTATATATAGTAGAATATACATGATTGCATAAATATAAAAAATGTACCTTAGCAATGAATCTTTCATAAAGTACAATAGACATTCTTTCGAAGCCATACTTCATGCCTTCTCTCAAAATCTCTTAGGTTGGTTGTATTCCATACTTTGTTTCATACATGTTTAATATGCCATGACAAAGGATAGTTGATATAATTAATATACTGGTTTTTTGTTGGTTCATTAATTATAAGACAAGGGAATTTAAACAACATAGCTACTTACAAATTGTTCAATTAATCCTTCATACTTTAACATATCCTCACAACCCATACTTAACCCAACATCTATCAATTCATGGGTTGACTCCTCTGTGTATGTTAGTACCTATTATAAGGCATCCATGGACAAGTGTAAATTAATTGTTTAAATATAAATGTCAAAGCAAACATGAAATATTAAGTAACACTGAAAATGTAAATACTCTCAAAGTTTGCGATTAACCCTTTTATTCCTCAACGTCTTATCTTATGTGCTAAATGGGTTCTATTTTTATTTTATTTTCTGCAACAAAACAAATGAAAATTAGTATTTCATGCGATAATTAAATTCGATGTACATAAAAGAATAAATGAATGATTACATACCTCTGATGCACATTGTAGTTTGGATGGTTCCTCTTGTAACACAACTATGTTCATTTCTTTTACCATCTTCGTCTACACTTTCTTGGACATCCTTACTGGCATGTATTGATTTTCCTCTTGTTTGTACCTTATAATTTTCAAAATCTCTGTGGGAAAAAAAAAGGCTAAGAATCATCAGATATAAAAATTACATATTTTTTTACAAAATAGATAACAATGTGTATAGTAAATTCGTATGCACTGGTGTGTATGATCCAGATTATTTTAAGAACTACATGAAGAAAAGAATATAACCGATATATAACAGGGAAATACATAGAGATAATGCGAAGAACAAAAAAATATAGTGAAAACAAACTTCTTTTAATGAACAAGAGAGAAAAACATTGTAGAACAAAAACTGGCAGAATGGGGCTACGATACGCTTCATTCACAGTAAGATTTACATTACACTCCATTTCATGATTAAAGGGCCTCCTTCACCTCAATTATATATCAGAGAGTGAGAGGAGAACAATTCCCATGATGCATGTGGGATAAATTGGACTAAGTTTATAAAATACCATAGGCATGTAAAACACTAAGACTTCTCGGGTGGTCACCCATCCCAGTACTACTCTAGCCTGAGCGTGCTTAACTACATAGTTCTAATGGGATCCAGTGCATTAACGCTATGTTGTAGGCATGCACATAAGACCACTAGGAAATAATTACACGATGTCTATAATTAACAAATGAAGATGGCATTATATTCCATTGCCCATCAAAAGGGTGAATATCATGGTTTATCAAAAAAACAAGCTCAAAATGGTGATTCAATGGAAAAGGTGGATGGACACCGAGATCCATCTGGATCATTCCTCCCCCCTTAGGAAGCAATGGTCCCCATTGCGTCAAGTTCCCATGGGATATGGGGAGACTTCTGCTAAATCTGAAGCTTGGTGTGTTGTTTGCCTTATTGAATAAGTTGTCCTGCTTAGCTTGTTGAAGGCTTTCATGAACCTGTTTCTCGAGGGGTTGGATATGTTCAACCAATCTAGCCGCATGATCTACCTGAGTGTGGGAGGACTCTGTCGGTGAATATGCAACATGAAGAGTATGAAGGGTTATGTTATAACCTTTCTTGACTGGGCAGTGTGGAGGCACCCCCGTAGGTGCAACAAGAACATCTTGGGACTCTTCTACAATCTTATCGATCTTCTTTTGTTGGACAGAAAGGTCTTGGGATGAGGCTGCAATGGTTGCAGTGTCATTATGTTCACCTTTTGATCGTATTGTGAAGAGGCTAAACTTTGCAGTATGAGAGATTACTTTGTGGCATTGTTTTTGCAGGACAATAGTTGGAACTACCTCTGGTATCCTGTATAGATAACCCCCCAGAGTAACAATCACACTGCGGGGCCGAGACTCATAAATAACATGACACCTCCACATATATTGTTGGCCTAATATAAAATCACAGACTTCCAGTGGGGAAACATCACACAATACCTCATCCTTGAAGGGCTTGATGTCGTAGGACAGGCGACACTGTTGGTTGACACAAAGGTCTTGACCTTGGTGGAGCCACCCGATGTTGTATGGCTGCGAGTGTGGTGTTGTTGGAAAATCCAACTAATTGACAACCTTTGATGAGATGATGTTCTTTTGGCTTCCACTATCAACAATAAAATGTAGTGGGGTCCCCTTCACCCACATATATGAATGGAAGTCCCCTTCACCCACATATATGAATGGAAGAGTCGCTCCCCCTCCTCAGGATCCTCTTCTGGTTGGATTGTTGCAGTTGCAATAGTAGCAGTGGGTTTTGCATCAATGATCTGTCTACTTTTATTATTTTCTGAATCAAGGTCCAAGTCGGGGTTCAACTCTTTGTCTTTGAGCTCGGACACCAATGACTGTATTGAGTGGCATTAATCAATGTTGTTCCAAGGGATGTTGTGGAACTCACACCACCTTCTGGTGTCTTTCTTAGACTTCCCGTTACCCTTCTTTTCCGGCATATGGGACTGGATCTCTTAAGGTTGACCTTCTTTTCTCTGTCCATGCTTCTCTCACTTACTATGTTTCCTTAATTTCTACTCAATTTTGATTGCATATCGATAAGAAAATCTCAGTGAGGAGATGTCCAAGAAATCCATCTCTGTTTGGATGTACTTGTGTAGACCACTACGGTGCTTCAAAACTAGGTTCTTCTTGGAGTCTTTGATACCCAGCTTTGAGCACAAGGTATGAAATATGTTGGTGTACTCCGACACTGTCTAGTCTCTTTTTTGACACATAGTTGTCCATCTCATGTATTGATCATCATAGTTTTTGACATGGTAGAACTCCTCCTTTAGGGCATCTACAAAGGCTGCCAAAGTGGGTTCTCTCCAAAATAGTGTATATTCATCCGCGGTGTACCTATTCCAGTAACCTTCCCACTAAGATTTGACATGGGGAAGGTATTTAAGATGTGGGAAGGTGATCTTTTCATTGTCGATTTTTTTTTGGACAGAGTAATAACCTTCTAGCAGATTCAACCATTTTTCTAGAGCATATGCATATATCCGACCTTCAAATAAATGGATATCAAAATTGACTTGTACCTTGAATGGCGTCGCACTTGTGAAATGGTCGCTTGTCGAAGATTCCTCTGCTGCTGCCATTGATAGTCTTTGAAGGATTTGAACAAAGTTTTCCATCATCTCGTTTCTTTGTTGCATGAGGGTTTCCTCGAGCAATGTCTTGAAAGGATCTCTTGTTCTGTCATCTCTCTTTTCTTCCAACATGGGAGGTCTCTTGGGCTAGAGAGAGTGGTTGTCCTCAAGGGAAACTAGCTCGAGACCCAAATATCTATACCCTAACCTCGTTGGGGAATTGTTTTAAGAAATGACAAGGAGCAGACTACTTTGATACCACTAATATAGATTATTTTAAGAACGGCATGAAGAAAAGAGTATAACCATTATATAACAAGTAAATACACATAGATAATGCAGAGAACACAAAAATATAGTGAAAAACAACTTCTATTAATGAACAAGAGAGAAAAACATTGTATAACCCAAACTGGCAGAATGGGGTAGCCTATCTATGAAAATAAAGAGATGTTGGCTACGCTTCATTCAGAACAAAATTTACATCACACTCCATTGCATGCTTAAAGGGCCTCCTTCACTTCAATTATATATGAGAGAGTGAGAGGAGAACAATTCCCATGATGCATGTGTGATAAATAGACCTAGTTTATAAAATTGCATAGGCATGTAAAACACTAGGAATTCCTGGGATGTCACCCATCCTAGTACTAGTCTAGCCTAAGAACGCTTAATTGTGGAGTTCTAATGGGATCCAGTGCATTAACACTATGTTGTAGGAATGTACATAAAACCACTAGGAAACCGTTACATGATGTCCATAATTAACAAATGAAGATGACATTACATTCCATTCCCCATCAAAAGGGTGAATATCATGGTTTATCAAACCATAGGCTCAAAATGGTCATTCAGTGGAAAAGGTGGATGGCCATCGAGATCTATCTGGATCAATGTCAAAAATATGTATACGCACCTATTCATTAACCATATTTATATGCACTGGTGTATGAAAACAATGTTGTTGTGAAATCAAAAACTTTTTACAAATTGTTGTATTCAATTGGTGCTTTATGAATTAATAAAAGTATCACTTCCTAAGTAATATTTATTACAAACCATCGACCTACGAACAAATTTAAGACATGACATTTTCCATATAAAAAGAAATATTATTTCCATTTTAAACTCAACAATGCTCTTTATAAGAAAATGTGCCCAAATCCTTATCTTTGTACAATTTGCACCATCGATCGTGAAAAAGTTTTTTTAAATTATTATTTCTAATTTAAATAAAGCGGTGTTGTTGATGTTGGAAAATTGATTGTCATTGATGTTAACTTTAGAGGAAGTCTACAAACCTCTATAAGAATTGGGTATAATTTAATAAGTCTCAAAAGTGGTCCCCTTATCGCGTAGCTTTAAGAATTTCCCTCATGGGAAGTTGCTTTAAAGAAGTTTACAAGAGATTAATAGGTGTGGTCATGAGGCCCAAAGTTGACTGAGGAAAATGAGGTTGAAGAACACTTCAAGAATATACAAAACCCTCATAAATGGATATTCCTCGTCATGTCATTTCTAATGGCAGGTGGTACACCATGTGGTTCCTCACGTTTGAGGATTTATGACCTTATGAAGTTGGAATCCCCGAAGAATGGTTAAGAAGCCCCTAACCAGTTACAAGTCATTAATCAAAGGGTAAAGTATTAGTAACAATAAATTACTAGAAGCCTTAAAGACAAGGAAAGAGGTTACTTAGAAAAAGTATATATACACCTCAAGAAGTCTCTCATAATTACATTTATACACACATTCTATTGAATATCTTCTATGTGAGCAAGTGATATTTTGGTAAATATTTCGTAACATATCTGAGGTAGCGAAGTCTAAGGTATAAAAGGGGAGAAAAGGGGAGAAAAGGGAAAATTCTGAAAAACCATCTTTTTGAGGTTATCCATAGGTCGCAGTGGAGAAAGGAATGGACATTTGCGGGTCACAGTGGAGAAAATCATGGATATCCGGAGGTTGGTAGTGTGCAAGTCATGCATCTAATAAAATGTATTGAAGAAGGATGTTTGGCTTAGGTTTCGACAAGGTATGATGACACAACAAGGTTATTACAGAGTTTGAGATGGTATTCTTCAAGTTTCATGATTAAAGTTATGTATTTTGTATGTTCGTCTGAGGCTTGTTTCATGGATGATATGGTACATGCTTAAGGCATGTCTTGGAGGCCCTTTCTTATATAGGTTTTCATATGGTTGAGGTGATACATCCTTGAGACATATTCTTGGTACTTGGTTTATGGATGTTATCGTTCATTTTTAGAGGCACATCTTTGGGATATTGTCTTATGTATGAGGTACATTCTTTGGTGCTTGGTTGAGGCACATAATTGATGATATGGTACATGTTTTATATATGATTGATGTTTCGGTACATGGTACATGATTTGTTATGTGATTGGATACTCATCATTGATGTTATAGTATATATGTTGGTACACAGTTGATGCATGGTACAATACAAGTTTTGGTACATGGTTGATGATATAGTGACGAGTTGGATACAATGATAGGTTAGATACAATGACAGGTTCATGTAACAGTGATGATGACAATTTGATTGATATATTAGTGACACTATCAGTGGTAGTGAAAGTTTGGTCTAAACTTATATTTCAGGGTGGTAGGACGAGGCAAGGAAAGGGGGTCATATTCTCCTTCGGGTTGGAGCCGAAGAATATAGAGAGTTGGAGCTTCCTTTATGTTGGAGCTTGTAAACTACGAGGTTGTTGCCTCCTTCCAGTTGTAGCTAGATAATTTAGAGAGTTGTAGTTTCCTTCAGGTTGGAGCCTGTAAATAGGGGGTTCGAGCCTCCTTCCATATGGTGTTGGAGAATTTGGAATTTGGTGATTCCAATGAATGTATTCTTTTGATATATAAGAAATTATTCTGAGGTTTTCTCCCATTTGGGTTTCTACATAAATTCTAGTGTAGTATGCATGTGGTTATTTGATGTGATTTTTCTCATTGTTTTATCTTCATGAAATGTTAAGTGAAGGAATAAATTGTCACATGATTATGTATTCTAGTTGAAAGTGGTAACAAATTTCTTAATATTGATTCACCCCCCCTCTCAGTATTCCAACAATTAGTATTAGAGAAGGTCCTTCAGAAAGTAGTCTAATCACTGGAAGTTAGATCATGGAGAGCACCAAGAATGGAATACCACTTTTTTATGGACAAGATTATGACTTCTGGAGAAAAAACGATGAACATGTTTATACAAGCGCGAGGATTTGATGTCTGGAAAGCACTATTAAATGGATACACAACACCTTCCACTCCCCCAAAAGATAAGGATCGAAAGAAACTAGAAGAGAATAATTCGAAGGATACAAATGCTATTCTGGGTGGTCTGGTTAGATCTATATATATATCAAAATTATGCATTGTGACTATGTAAAAGATATTTGGGAAAAAATTCAAAATATTTATGAAGGGGATGCCAAAGTTAAAGGGGCCAAGATTCAAACATACATAGGTCAATTTGAACAACTAAATATGAAGGAAGATGAAGATATTGCATCCTACTTTTTGCGAGTTGATGAAATAGTGAATGTTATTAAAGGTTTGGGAGAAGAAATGAAATAACCAATCATTGTTCAAAAGGTACTAAGATCTCTACCAATGATTTTTGATCCAAAGATTTCAGCCCTAGAAGAAAGATAATAACTTGTTACATTAAGCATGGACGAGTTACATGGAATCCTTATAGCTTATGAAAGAAAAGAACAAGATAATCCACCCAAGAAGGAAGCACATTTCAAGCCATCCAAGAAATAAAAGAAGAAGAATCAAAAGCCAAAATCATATTGCAGTTGTAGCGATGATTCATATGAAGATGAAGAAATGGAAAACTTCGTAAGGAATTTGAAGAGAGGAACTGGAAAGTACAAAGGTATGCTTCCCTTAAAATGTTTTAATTGTGGTAAAATTGGTCATTTTTCTTCTAAATATCCTTATGCTAAGAATTCAGATAATGATAAAGAAGAGTCTTCCAAAAAAGAAAATAAATATAAAAATGAAAGAAACATAAAGATATTCTTCAAGAAAAATATTTACTCAAAGGAGGACAACTCCTCATTAGATGAGGATGATGATAGCGAGAGTGACTTAGAAAATGTACTCTTAATGGATCTTGAAAATGATGAAGAGGATGATTAAGAGGAAGGTGAGGTAGATCTTGAAGCATAACTAGTTAGTGCTTTAGAAGAGATAAGAAAAGAAAGGAAGACAACAAACCACTCAAGGGATAATTACATATGCTAAAATAAAATTCTCAAAATCCTATCTCTAAGAAGGATCATCAAATGATTATGAACCTGAAAGTCTAAGTTGAATAAGAAAGAAGGATCGAAGAGATAATCAAAAGAAGACTTGAAGAAAAGGAAAAGGAGAAAGAGATATTAGAAACATAAACAGTTTCTCTAAGGAAGGAAATTCAGAAAAGAGATATGCAGCAAAACAACACCAAAATATTGGATGAAATCATTAGTGCTCAAAGGCCATATCATGATAGGTCTACACTAGGATACAAACAAACACATATAGATAAGGGTTCAATTTCTATGATTACATAACATGAAGCAAAAAAAAAGACATATGCAGAAGTCACCAGAGGATTCTCCAAGAAGGAATAATTCAATCCTTCACATGAGAATGATAAGGAAGAAGATATTAGAAGGATGGAAATGTCTAGAAGACCCTGGATTCAGACTCAACAATCACACATGGAAATAAATAATAAAAAAAAATACAGAGGAACAACACCATTCAAAATATCTCGCAAGTATCAAACTATTTTTCTTGGTTCATGTTATTCTTGTAACAATTTTGGGTACAAAGCTATAAATTGCAAGGATTATGATAAGAATAGGGACAACCATGAATGCCGCTCCAGAGTTAATCATTCCAGAAAGCCTCATGAAGTGTATAACAAAAACTATAACAATTTTGGCTCATTAAACAATGAAGTGGAATGTTATAAATGCAATAATTTTGGACACATGGCCAAAGGTTGTATATTGATAGCTCCTCCAAAGGAACCAAAGCAGGACTTCAACGACCATCAGATTTTTTTTTGGATAAGGAAGCAGGATAAACTAAATATTGAAGAATTTTCTCTTGCACTAAAAACATAAAGCATAAGAAGTGACTAGTATGTTTACAGTGGTTGTTCAAAGCATATGATAGGTGTCAAGAACATATTTATAACTCTAAAGAAATAAAGATATCGATCAATTTATTTTACCAATGTCAACTCAGCCAAAATCATAGGGAGATGCACAGTCAATCTTGGAAGCAAGGATGCCAAGGAAGAAAATTGTATACTTGTCGAAAACATGAAGAATAATATGCTAAGTGTGAGTCAAATGTGTTATTAGGGACATAAACTTATATTTGACATAGAGAAGTGTGAGATAAGGAAAGAAGGATCAAGAAAATTGGTGGCTACAACAGTAATAACTCCAAACAACATATACATATTAAATGAGATTGGAAAGGAAAGATGATGGTTGGGAAAGGAAAATGTAATTTGGCTTTGGAACAGAAGAATGGGACACATGAAATTTGACATTCTGGTCAAAATAAGTTGAAAGGAAGTAGTAAGAGAATTGCCTGAAATTTTGAAACTGACCAGTACTATGTGCCAACATTGCCCATAAGGAAAGCATACAAGAACTAAATTTAGATCAAAGGAATACTCTATGAAAAATTTATTGGATATTGTGCATACTAATATATGTGTATCAATGATAACTAAAGGATTTAGTGCAAAATAATACTTCATGCTACTTGTTGATGATTATACAAGAATGACTATAGTTTGTCTTCTCAAGAAGAAATAAGAGGCATTCAAAAATTTCAGAATATATAGGGAGATGGTTGAAAACTAAATGGATTCGAGAATTAAGTGCTTAATATCAGATAATGGAGGGGAATTCACATCAAAATAATTTATGGACTTTTGTGAAAATCATGGAATAAAGAGGATTTTTTCAACAGCTAGGACACATCAGCAAAATAGAGTTTTTGAAAGGAAGAACATGACTGTAATGGAGATGGCCAGAACCATGTTTAAATATTCAAAGTTGAGAAATATTTTTTGGGCACTAGTAGTGTACACAACGATACATATATTGAACAGAGGGTACTCGGAAGTAACAGTGAAAAAAATCCATACGAGTATGGAAGGGAAGACTAGAAAAATCTAAGCCTTCCAGAGTATTTGCAGGAAGAAGTGCTACATAAAAACATAATATGACAGAGTTGGAAAATTTGATTCTCAAGTTGATAACGGAATATTGGTTGGGTACTCAAGAAAAATCAAGGCATACAAATGTTACAATATGAGACTTAACAAGATAGTGGAAACCATAAATGTAAATATTGATGAAGCAGATGTGTCGAATATCAAATAAGAAAGAAAACATTCTAATGAGAAGGAATTAGAAGAAGAACTGGAAGAAGAAGAGACGAAAGAAGAAGAAGAAGAACAAGAAGAGAAGTAGCCAGAAGTAGAACCAAAAGAAAATGATCAGAAAGAATTTTAGATACCTTCCAAAACACCGAGTTGTCGGATTCAGAAGAATCATCCACCAGAGAAGATTATTGGAGATAGAAATGCAGGAATAGAAACCAGAGGAATTAAAAGGTTACACACAACAGAGTAGAGACACCTTGCACTACTATCCACAATTGACCCCAACAACTTTGAGGAAGCCAATAATGAATATTGGATCAAGTCCATGGAAGAAGAACTGAATCAGATATAGAAGAATGATACATGGGAATTGGTTCCAAGAACGAAGAACAAAAATGTGATTGGTACAAAATGGGTGTTCAGAAAAAAACTAAATGAAGATGGACATGTAACCAAAAACAAGGAAATATTATTATGCAAAGGATATGCTCAAGTGGTAGGAATAGATTTTGAAGAAATATTTTTCCCTATCACCAAAGCTATCAGATTGATCTTAGCCTATGCATGTTCCAAGAGAATCAAAGTATACTAGATGGATGTAAAATCATCATTTTTAAATGGTGAATTATAAGAAGAAGTCTACATTTAATATTCATAAGGGTTACTACTTTCAGAAAAGGAATATTATGTTTGCAGGTTGAAGAAATCCCTATATGGACTCAAGCAATCCCCTAGAGCCTGATATTCAAGGTTGGACAGATACTTGTAGCAACAATGATTTAGAAAGGGTAATGCCGATATCAATATCTATGTAAAGGTTGATAATAATAACATACTTATCATTGAAGTATATGTTGATGACATTGTATTTGGAAGTGATGATGAGAGGATGAGTAAGAAGTTTTCCAAAGACATGAAAAATGATTTTGATATGTCACTACTTGGTGAATTCAATTTATTTTTATGACTTCAAATATCTCATATGGATGAAGGCATTTTCATTTCACAAACCAAGTACATCAAATAAATGTTGAAGAAGTTCAGAATATAAGATTGCAAACCAATAAGTACTCTTATGGTGATCGATTGCAAGTTGAGAAAATACGATGAATCTAAGGAAGCAGATTAGAGCATCTATATATTGATGATTGGAAATATATTCTATGTAACAACGCCAATACTAGATTAATGAAATAAGTTGGACATGTTGCAAGATTTCAAGCGACACCGAAGGAAACTCATGTTCTATAAGTAAAGAGGATCTTCAAATATCTTAGAGGAACAACCGAGTTTGGATTGTGGTATCCAAAAGGGAATGAGATAACTATGGTCTCCTACAAAGATGCAGATTGGGAAAGAAGCATTGATGATCGAATACGTACTAGCAGAGAAACCTTCTATTTGGGTAATTTTCTAGTATCCTAGTTAAGAAAGAAATAATCGTCAGTATCATTGTCTACAACAAAAGAAGAATATATTGCAACAACAACATGTTGTACTCAAGTTCTTTGGATGAAGAAAACCCTGCAAGATACACAGGTGAAGAATGATGAGACTATTTCGATATTCTATGACAATACATGTTGGACACATCGACCAGACTGAGAGGGGGGGTGAATCGGTGTAGGGATCTTTTTCAACTTCTCTTCACAAAAATTCCTTAGTTAGCAATCACCATTTACTCATCACTTATTACTGTCATTTATAATTAGTTGTATATGAACATATATCATCAATAGATAACAACAACGTATATCATCAAAAAGCCATCACCACAAATAACACAAGATGTATGTAAAATTTTCTTTTTATTATGGACTACAATACTTGGGTTTATCAACAAAAAATTAATAGAGTTACAACTCCACAAGAGCACCATCTCTGCAATGCAAGACTCAACTTACACAGCTCAACACCAACTGAGAGGAGGTTTCAATCCTCAATATATACCAATATGTCAAAATGTATGCCACATGTCAGTATTGCAGCATGCGTATGTATGCGTTGTTGGCACAGGGGCATACCTGAGGTTCAACACTTAACAATGCACCAACAAAACCCCAACTACCAACCCTTTTGGAGACACCTACGAAGTAGACGAAGTATCACCTGAGGTAGAATCAGGGGGGGTTACATGACACATGTGTTTGTAAACAAGCTGGGACACAGATCTGTGATAATAAAACTTCGCAAGGTATTCTATTAACACTTAAAAGATGATATGCGTTAGTTTCCTAATATTATTAACATCATATAATGTACCCACGAATAGATTGGTGCAGTAACAATAAATTATTATATATCCTGAGCACCTAGCACTAAGTTAGATCTAACATTCATTTATCCTTCACACAAGTAAATCACTAAGCAACTACAGATCTATCTATGATGCATAATAATCAAAGCACTGAGCAGGTTCATAACATAAACAACACATCACAAAGCAAACCAAAGACACAAGATATACGTGGTTCACCCTAGTGCAGGGCTACGTCCACAAACCACTTCACCTTCTTTATTATTCGTCTAAATCTTACATTCATTCACTCCTGTGCACTAAGCCATAGAGCTAAGCTTCGCATAGGATAGGAGATCTGCACATTGAGCACCAGATCCTCCTTCCAGAACTAGGTCAAGGCATAGATCCAATTCTCTATCAAGCACAGAGCCTTACACACATACATTCCTTGGCACAAAGCCGTTCAAGCTACTTGCACTTAGCTCCACAGACTACTCAAGAAGCTTCTACTTCTACCATACATTCTTACTTATTTAAACTTCTACCATAAATGCCTTAATTGTTTTCATTTAAAAAAAAGGAATGCCTATGTTTGTCCTTAATGTCTTGGTGGCTGGTAAAGAAGGACAACAAGGAGTCTTTGTTATATATTTGTTTTTATTCTCGTCATAAGGTTGTATTGATTGGTGGTTGTCGATTCCCTTTATTAATGGGAAAATTAGATTGGCCGCCTATCCTCACGCTCCTATTGCTTCATAATCGTTAATGTAGGGAGATGAATATTAAATGTTGTCATTATAGAATGCCAGTTCTTATTCTGTATTTAAATGTTGTAATCGATTATAGAATGTTGTATTTAATATTAAATATTAATGTTATAATGCAATTTAATGTGGTCATTATAGAATGTCAGTTCTCATTCTATAATTAAATGCTGTAATCGATTATAGAATGTTGTATTTAATATTAAATATTAAATGTTGTAATGCAAATTTATTGTGGTCATTATAGCATGCCAGTTTCCATTCTATAATTAAATGATGTAATTAATTATAGAAGGTTGTAATTAATATTAAATGTTACATGTTGTAATGAATATTAAAAGTTGTACTTATAGAATGGAAGTTTCCATTCTATAATTAAATGTTGTAATTAATTATAGAAGGTTGTAATTAATATTAAATATTACATGTTGTAATGAATATTAAAAGTTGTACTTATAGAATGCCAGTCTTCAGTCTATAATTAAATGTTGTAACTAATCATAGAATGTTGTAATTAATATTAAATAGTAAATGTTGTAATTAAGATTAAATGTTGCAATTATAGAATGCTAGTTTTGTTTATTTAAAGATAGAGTCATTGATATATTGTTCTTAATTATGTGTGAGTAAGGATCTTGTAACGCAAACTAAACGGTGATGTTCAGATTAGAAATTTATCCATGTAATGTGGTGGGTTACTAAATTGCAAGGTTATTGAATTATTATGTCATGGCATCGGTACCTTGCCGAACTCTCTTGTCATTACAATATGTACGGAGTAATTTCATTATACTATATCGTTAAATTATGTAAGGTTAGTTCTTTGTAATTTCATTATAAAATAAAACGAAAGGTTAGATCTTTGTAAAATAAAACAAAAGGTTAGTGTTGATATCATATAAAACGTAATAACATTTTCATTTTATTAAAATGCTAAGGAATTTTAGTGGTTGACGACTTATAAAATGAAGGGTGCCTTGAACTAAGTACCATAAAATTTTAAGATTTAGTAAATGAGGAAAGTTGTTCATTTAAATAATGTTGAACTTGGTTTCATTGTTGGAGTCCTTCTTGTCACGTGCCTTCCGTAAAGGACGTAGTCGTACTTCTTGTTTATATTGTACTTGATAGTAATCAGTTGGTTTCTTGGTCTGCTTGTGTCGAGCGGGATGTAGACACCTCCATGTTCCTCAGAACAGTCGCGAGCCCTGAGACCTTAAATGGTTAAAATCAATGGGAACCTGGGCTTGAGCGTTGCTTATGTGTCTTAGAGGTCTTAACCATTGCAGGGTAGGATGGATAGGTAGCCAGTCTGACTTATTTCTAAGTGATCATCATGGATGCATGCAGTTTCCTGTTGTACGTCGTATGTCGTCTTGATGTGTTCGTCTTGCTTGTGTCTTGTTGGTTGTCGAGTGGCGACGTAGAGTCAAGTGTGTTTGTTCCTTCTTACACTCGCGCACACACCTTAAACATTTAAATAAATAAAAAAAAATCACCTGTTATCAGAGTTGTTGTCGTAACGAGGAGGCTGTTACATATGGTATCAAAGCTGGTTCAACCCGCGACTTGGGATTCACTACGACTTTCATTGACATGATTAGATTGATTATATTGTTGTTGATCGAGTTGATTGTGTGCGTGCAGGTAATCATGGTTAGAGGACGCTGCAAAGGTAGACGACGGGGTGCTAGGGGAGGAGGTGTGACGCCTCCAGTAGCATCCACGCCTGAGGGGTCTAACCCCGAGGGAGGCGAGCAGGTTCTCGGATAGGAGAAGATAGCGGTTGGCAATGTTGTTGGGATGATGAGATCTTTTCAGCGCATGTCCGAGGCACTGATCATACGATTGGACAGAGATGAGGCCAGGCTGCCGACACCTGTTGAGGTTCCACCGCGCACATCGACAGTTACAGGTAGCATTCACCGTGAACTCGAGAAGGTTAAATTTCCCTAGTTCTTTGGTGCCCCGGACGACACAGCCACCGAGGCATGGTTGGAGAATATGGCGATGTGCTTTGGACTTCACGATTATACCTCCAACATGAAGGTCTGCATGGAAGTCTTTCAACTGAAGAGGAGCCCTCTTCTATGGTGGAAGACGCTCCTGCCACAGCTGAACATGGTCATTGAAGATGTGTCATGGGAACTGTTCGAGGTACGGTTCCGAGAGAGGTATCTTTCAGAAGAATTCATTGAGCGTCAATTCAATGAGTTCAACGCATTACAACAGGGAGGTCGTATGGTGCCCGAGTACGAGGCACGTTTTATGGAGCTACTCCGGTATGCTCTGCACCTTAACACTGAGAAGCTCAAGGTCAACAGGTTTGTGTTTGGCCTTAATGACAACCTACGTGCAAAGGTTAGGATCTTGATGCCTCAAACCTTGCACGACGTGGTCCAAAAGGCCCTCATAAAAGAAGAGGAGCTTATCAGTGGGGGTCAGACCAGGACTCCATCGAGACCAGCAGGGCAGGGTTCCTCTGGTACATCGCAGCATCAGACACCAGTGAGACATACGCCGAGATATCGTGGCTTCTAGAGAGGATCCACTTTCACTACACCCCGACGACCGCTGCCTCAACAACGGGCACCTTATTGGGGACCACAGCAACAGCAGTGTTGCCTGCAGCAGCAACAGTTTAGGCCTATTCAGCAGAACAGACCAGGGTTCTAGACCGGTGGGCAGTCCATCTTCTACTTCAGGTACCAGGACTTCTAGGCCGAAGAAGGGGTGTTGGACGTGTGGGGAGGTACACTACTAGCGCGACTGTCCTGTGGAGAGGACTAGAGTGTCCGGATCAGCCGGACCTGCTACAGTGGGAGATATGGGCAAGGCCCATCAGATTCATGCGGCGGTGAATAACTGCCAGGCAGAGCACCATTCGACTGTGCTCGAGACGACAGGTATTGTCACTGACTAGACCCTTAGTATTTTGATAGACCCAGGTGCTACTGAGAGTTTCATTTCTGGTGCAGTGCTAAAAAGGATTAAGGTTAAGGTAGTCGAACATGATGAGTTTAGCTTCATGGAGATGGCTTCGGGAGCCAAACAAAAGGTTGGAGGAAAGGTTACGGGTTGTGCCCTTAACCTGGGAGAGTTTGTCATGAGGGTCAACTTGTACGCCACGATCTTAGGATCTTATGACGTCATGATCGGTATGGATTGGTTGGAATCGCATGAGGCGATACTCAACTGTAAGACGAAACGGTTGAGCTTGGTGGATGATGAAGGACAGAGACGGGTGATTGTAGGATGGAACCAGGGAGTATCCCTGAGGTTCGTCTCTTCCTTATAGTTACGGAAGAGTATGCACAAGGGGTGCAAGCTTTATGCGATCCTTGCGCTAAACGAAAAGGGAGTAGCAGAAGGTATAGAACACCTTTCGGTGGTGAAGGAGTTTGCGGACGTATTTCCAGAGGAGTTTCCTGGGATGCCGCCAGAAAGAGAATTGGAGTTTACTATAGACTTGAAACCGGGGACCGAGCCGATAGCAAGAACTCCTTATCGGATGTCGACCCCGGAGTTGCAAGAGTTGAAAATGAAACTGAAGGAGTTGCTGGACCTGGGACTGATACGTTCTAGTGTGTCACCGTGGGGTGCACCGGTTATTTTCATTCGAAAGAAGGATGGATCGTGGAGGCCTTGCATTGACT